>OX456525.1:100661037-100797536 GCA_949748255.1 Eustalomyia histrio
TTCATTTATTTTTTTCATTTATTTGAAATTTAATAAAAATTTACCCACAAAACGGAAACTTGTGGTTTATTTGTGTCCGTAACAGTTATTACAAACTTAAATTATGTTTGGTGTCTGTTTCAAAAAAAAAAAAATATTCAAAAAATTTCAATTTGTTTTTTTATTTAAATTGGTTGTATATATACAACATTTTTCAATACAAATAACAAGAACTTCATAAACACACATACATACACAAACACATTAACACAAAAAGTGTTTATAGCTACATATGCATACATGCATTTTGTATTGTACGAGTATATTAAAAAAAAAAAAAAAATACAGAAACGGAAATAAATTCAAATAAATGAAAAAAACATTTATTTTTTAAGGATTGGTAGTTAAAATTTTGTCAAAATATAAAACTTTTTTTGAATGGTTAGAATCTGGTGCTTTTTCTGTTAGCTTAAAAAATCATCAGAAAATCCCACTGAATTTGAGGACTTTTTCTATAGAAAAACTTTCAAATTCAAGGGACTTTCTGCTACAGGAAAGATCTCAGATTTTGATGACTTTTTCCTGTAAAAGCCCTATATCATGAGTATTTTTCCAATATAAAAAACTTTTGCTTCTTAGGACTTTATCATTTCTATTTCTATAAAAAAACAAAAACCGTACACTCTAATTACTTTCTGTTGAAATTTACCCAACTTATAGTAGGAAACTGTACTCCTACTATAAGTTGGGTAAATTCACAAGATTTTCCTGTAAATGTACACATAAAATGCGGAAAAATCCTACAAAAATGTGCACATTTTCTACCATGATATTGAAAATTATAAAGCAAAAAATTTTTTGTTTTGTAATAAAAAACAATAAATTTATTATTAAGTAATTCACAATAAAAATAAAAACCATAATTTTATTGTTTGTTAACTCACAGCAAGAAAAAAAAACAATACATTTATAGTTTAGAAATTTCAAATAATTGATAAATTTAAAAAACTAATGAATCTTTTTTTTTAGGTTTGAAAATTTTGTCGATTTTTTTTTTCAATTTCAAAATGTCATATTTTTTTACTACTTTAAGTTAGTATATTTACAATCTTTGTTCCTAATATTTTTATTTAACAAAATAATACTAACTTTAGGCAAAATGTGATTAAATGTAAACACATATTGGACCATTATTGGATCTCTCATCTGATCACACACCTACAGTTGTTACAATTTTAAACCCCCGAGGAATTGTACCCTCCTCTGGTGACTTAGCACTGACAGGCAAAACAACAGATTGGTTGAAGTGTAAAAAATTTATCAGTACACATTGCTCTGAAAACATACAGCTAAGAACACCGGAAGATATCGACCTCTCGATTCAAAATTTTGAACTAAATCTCAAACTTGCTGCTCAACTTGCTACCAAACCCCCCCGACACAACAGACAAAATATTATTTTGTCTGCCGATGTCGAACGACTCTTAAATAAAAAAAGAAGAGCTCGAAGAGAGTGGCAACAGCACAGATCTCCTCAACTTAAGGAACGGTTGAAAGAATTCACTAAAAAATTAAGAAAGCTACTTGAACATAAGAGAACTGCTTCATTAAACAGATATCTTCAAAATTTAGATCCAACATCAAGAACTGATTACTCATTATGGCGTGCAACGAAAAATTTAAAAAGACCTGTCTTATGTAAGCCTCCTTTGAGAAAATCAGACAGAGGTTGGGCTAGAAATGATACTGAAAAAGGAGATCTGTTTGTAGAACATTTAAGAAAAGTATTCACGCCAAATATAACAAGTTCTGTAACAGAGTTGCCACCGATTTTACACCAGCACCGAGCAGCTACCCGATTAACGTTTGAGATGATAGAGGTCGAAAAGGCTATTTTTGAACTAAACCCCAAAAAAGCTCCTGCTATCGATGGAATCGGTAACAAGATGCTCTTGGAGTTACCCCGTATAGCATTAAAGATAATTCTCTTTATTTTTAATGCTATTATACGCCTTGAATACTATCCCCCAGAATGGAAAGTTTCACTCGTTAAAATGATACCCAAGTCAGGCAAAGATCACACAAAAGTGGAATCGTATAGGCTATAAGCCTATTATCCAATTTATCAAAGCTGTTCGAGAAAATCCTAATGGAAAAGATAACTGTTTATGTGGAACAAAACAACTGTATTTGTTTAATTACAAATCATTAATTTTGTGTCCGAGTATTTTTCGGCACCTTTGCCTTTGGTGGGTTAATGCTCTGTTAGAATCTAAATATTACTTCCCTTTTTGTACAACTTTGTTGGAAGTTTTTACACAGATTCTAGCGAGTAAAACCGTTAACGGGTATTAAACATTGTTGCTCATCACTTTAGATAAGTTGTCTCCTTTTTTGAGATATTCATTCGTTTTTTTGGATACCTATTGTGCACATCGTCACCGACGGTAATATATAAAAATTTTAATAAATTCTGAGATCTTTTTCTCATCAATTCGAAATTGTATTTTTTTCTTTTATTTACATATTTTGCCCTCACGCAAACATTTGGTCCTTCGAACCGGATATTGTTTTTAAAAGTCTGGAAGACAAATTAATTTATACAACATTTTAATTTTCCCGCAGCCTCCATCTTGGTGCTTTGGAAACAACAACAAAAAGTTTTAATTTTATATTCATCGAATTATTTTATTTAATACAAGGTGAGTATAGTTCAGTTATATGTGAGTTTTTTAGTGTTAAAAAATAAAAAAAAACGATTAAGTGAATACATAAGGATATTAAATTTATTCATTTAATAAAATTAATTTAATTAAATTAAGAACTTTTTCTTTTGATACCTTGGTTAATGTTGTTTTGAGATCGCTTTACAACCCTTATTTTTATTGCTTTACAACAATTGTTTTTATTAAATTCTCTTTGGTGTCGTGAGTTTATTTACACGGACGGACATTATTATTTTTTCCCTAAAAATTTATAAAAATAATTGTGTTTCATTACCAAAAAAAAGCATAAATATATAATAAAGTTTAATTTTTTATTTTTGCAAAAAGCCGTCGGGTTGGTTAAGAGTGATTTTTTGCCTAATAATTTGTAATATACATACTTACATATATACAAGTGGTTTTTATTTTTTTTTTCTATTCTCTTTGTGCTATTCCTTTAATTTAAATATACAAACGTACAAACTGTGTTGTTTACAAACAATTTATCATTACAACTTCGTTGTTGTTATTGCTTTAATAAACTGCGTATAAGCACCCTACTGTCCGTTTTAGTCGCGACTTATAGAGTTTGTGTTTCTTAATTTCAAATAATTTTGGGATTATTTATTTTCGGACTTTTGGTCAAATTCATTGCGAAATTTTAAAAGTACTTTAATTTTCTTCGTAAATTTTCGATTTCTTTTTGGATTTTTTCGTGGGTTTTCGGAATTTTTTGATTTTTATATATTTTCGAATTCTTTTATATTACTCTTTGAAAATTTGAAAAATCTTTTGATTTTCTTCGTAAATTTTCGTATCTTTTTGGATTTATTCGGGTTTTTTCGATTTTTTTTTTAATTTTTTCGGATTTTTTTTTAAATTATTTTTTATAAACTTAAAATAAAATGTCTGATAACGCTTTGGATATTTTTATTAGAGAGTCCGATGCTCTTATAAAATTCGAATCCAAATTGAATGAACTTCGCGAGAATGTACACACGGTATTTACGCGGAAAGGAATTAAGTGTTCTGTGGGAAAGCGTTAAATTGTCTTATAAATCGTGTTTAAGTTTTTTGGAAAATGTGGATAGCGATGAATCAGCTGATGTAGCCGCAGCTGAGGCGAAATACGACGCGACTTTTAATGCGTACGTCAACTGCTTAGCTGCTATTAACGAAAAATTGTATAATTTTGAACCGCGAAACGCTGATACCATGAAAACCGGCAATCAGTCTCCGGTTTTACCGATCAACTCTGATGATTTTTGCCACAATTTCAACATTCCGCCGTGCAATATACCTGTTTTTGACAGTAAAGTTATTTCTTGGCCCACTTTTCGCGATCTTTTTACAGCGGTTTACATTAATAACTCGCGTCTTAGTCCAATTGTGCGATTGTTTGCTCTTTTGGAGAAAACAAGTTGCGATGCGCGGGAACTTGTTTCAAAAGCGCCGCTTACGAATAAAGGTTTCGATATTGCCTGGAAAAGTTTAACGGACAAATACGAGAATTTACGTCGACTGGTGAACCACCAGCTTATTATGCTTTTCGATCTTCCGTTCCTTGACAAGGAAACGGACGAGGGCTTAAAAACTTTACAACGCGGTATAAACGGTTGTCTTTCTGCCTTGTCTGCTTTGGACATTTCCGCGACCGGGGATTTAAGTTCGCATATGATCGTTTTTATGTGTATTCAACGGTTACCTGCGATCACCGTTAATCTTTGGGAGCAGTCCGTTAAGGATAAAAAGGCGTTGTCCCTCTGGAGTGATTTAGACCGCTTTCTGATAGAAAGGATCGACACTTAAGAGTGCTCTCGTGATCTTAGGGGTTCACATCTTTCGAAAAGGTCCGCTGAATTAAAGATGAAATCCCATCATACTGCGGCTTCCTCTTCTACAAACACTTCATGCGTTTTGTGTAAAAATCAGGTGCATTTTTTGCGCTCTTGCCCTCGATTTAAAAGTTTATCGGTTGCTGATAGGTATTCGAATGTAAAGAAATTTCATTGTTGTGTCAATTGTCTCTCAAGGACACATGAAGCTAAAGATTGCAACAGCATTCATAGTTGTTCAAAGTGTAATAATCGGCATCACACTTTGTTGAATCGCGATTCCGCTGCTGGTGAGTCATCAACTCTGAAGAATACTTCTTCTAATTCGGCTGCTGATTCAGGTACAGCTCCTCGTCTTCCCAATCTGGCATCAGTTGATCCAAATATACAGTCCACTTCTAATGGCGGTAATTCCGCATTGCCTCTTAATAGACAGGTATTTCATGCTTCTGTAAATAGAAATGTGCTCTTAGGGACGGCTATGGTTAACATTGTTCACCAGGGTATTACGTACCCTGCCCGCGCACTTATTGATCCCGCCTCCGAAACTTCGTTCATTTCGGAACGTTTAGCGAATCGTTTGAAACTTCCAGGTGTGGAATTAATCTCGACTTCGTCGAAAAAACTTTGTTCAGTAAAAGTTGGCTCTCCTATTGATTCCGCTTTTTCATTAGAGGCTTCTTGTGTTAAACAATATTTCTGGGAATATTCCGTCTTTTAAAGTACCTTCAAATATAAGGGAAAATTTGCCAAATCTTCGTTTGGCTGATTCTAATTTCTATGACAGTCGACCTGTCGATCTTTTGCTCGGTTCTGAACTGTATCCTAGAATTATCGTAAAAGACTTTCCTCGGGATATCTTGGGTTCTTTGATAGCTCAGAACACGGTTTTCGACTGGATCATTTCTGGTCCACTAGTGCAACCTCGAGTTCAAGTCTATTCTACTCATGTAGACTTCTCAGAAGAAGATAATCTTAATAAAAATCTTCTTCGTTTCTGGGAACTTGAGGAGGCTCCCAAAACGAAAAATTTATCTGTTTTTGACAAATATTGTGAAGAAGAAGTTTGTTATTAAGATAGTAGCTTTAATTAACCACATAAGGCCCTAATGGCTCGGTTATGTAAATGAAGATTTAATAAAAAAAAAAAAAAAAAAAAAAATTACAAAGCGACTACTCGTCGCTCTCCTGATGGTAGATATATTGTGACTCTGCCTTTTAAACCCGAATTTCCTAAAACTCTTTCGTTAGGATCGTCTAGGTTAAGTGCCTTGGCACAGTATTTTAGGACCGAATCTTCCCTTCAGCGAAAACCTGAGATTAAGGATGTGTATGACAACGTCGTTAGGGAATATTTAGATCTCGGTCACATGAAACCTGTCTCGAACCCTAATTTTAATCCTAATATGTCTTGTTATTTGCCTCATCACGCCGTTATTAAACCTGAAAGGAAAACTACAAAGTTGCGAGTTGTCTTCAACGCTTCAAATAAGACTTCGAATGGGAATTGTCTTAACGATTGCTTATATGTTGGGCCTACTTTACAGGCAGACTTGGTCCTCTTGATTCTTCGGTGGCGCCTTTTTAGATTTGTTTTTAATTGTGATATTACCCAGATATATAGGCAAATTTTGGTCGATTCTTCTCATACCCCATTTCAGCGTATTTTTTTTCGAAATTCTCCATCGGAGAACGTTAGGGAATATGAGTTACAGACTGTGACCTTTGGTGTCAATTGCGCTCCATATCTTGCGATTCGGACTTTATTACAGTTAGCGAACGATTCTGAAGCTGAGTTTCCTCTGGCATCACACATTCTTCGAAAGTGTATGTACGTTGACGACGTTTTGACGGGAACTCACGATGTTTCTACTGCTTTAATCGCTCGTGACCAGCTGATAGCAGCCTTGTCTTCTGCAAAGTTTCAACTTAGAAAATGGACTTCAAACGAACGTACGATTTAAAACGGTCTCCCTTCGGAACATTTAGTTGACGCTAAATTATTGACGTTTGTGGAGTATAGTAGCTCAAAGACTTTGGGAATCCAATGGAACGCTCGATTGGACTCTTTTTATTTTAATGTGACTCCTATGGGACATAGGTCAGGTTATACAAAGAGGGAAGTTTTATCTACGATAGCGAAATTGTTCGATCCTGTTGGTTGGTTGGGTCCTGTTATTGTTGTCGCGAAAATTATTATGCAAAAAATTTGGCTAGATAATATCAATTGGGATGATTTGCTTCCGCTCGCTACTGAAAAAGAGTGGCAGAAATTTGTTGCTTCCTATCATGAAGTGAATACTATACAGATTCCACGATGGGTTCATTTTACTCCAGAAACTTCGGTTGAACTTCATGTCTTTTCTGATGCCTCGGAAAAGGCATACGCGGGGGGATTTATATTCGTATTGAGACCTCTACCGGAGAAGTTCAGACAAATTTGCTTTCGGCGAGGACTAAAGTGGCTCCTATTAAATCAATTTCATTACCGCGACTTGAACTTTGCGGTGCAGTATTGGCCTCTGAACTTTTGAAAACAGTGGTAAGTGAAATTGATATTAAAGTTGATCAGATTTATTGTTGGACTGATTCTACTATAGTCCTTTCCTAATTAAAAAAGGCACCTTGTTCTTGGACCACTTTTGTTGCGAATAGAGTTTGTCGTATTCAGGAAAACGTTGGAAGCCATAATTGGTACCATGTCCGATCTGGGGACAATCCTGCAGATTTAGGTAGTCGGGGAACTTCTCCCTCTGAGCTGGCGATTAGTGAACTTTGGTGGCATGGTCCACAATGGCTTCGATAAGACAGGGCTAAGTGGAATATATCTGATGTTTCTTGCCTTACTGCAGACATTGAGTGTCGGGTTGTTCGAACTCATGCTTCGTTTTTTACGGACTCCGGAGGAGCCGACGTATATGAGGATATTCTTACGACTTATTCGAGTCTTGATCGAGCACTTCGTGTTCTCTCGTATGTTTTGCGCTTCATTTATAATATTCACCCAGCTCATAAATCAGGTCGAAATCAGTATGTTGATCAAACGCTTTCTAGTCTTGAGGTGAAAAGAACCAAATTGCGTTTGGCCATTGTGGCTCAAAAATACTATTTCGCTGATGAATATAAATGTCTCTTGGAGAAAAAACCTTTATGTTCGAAAAGTTCGCTTATACCTTTAAATCCTTTTCTTGATAAGGATGGCGTCATTAGAATTAATGGTCGTTTAGCTAAATCGCCGTGTCTATCATACACAGAGAGGCATCCTATAATTTTGCCATATTCCAGTCGATTTACGCTACTTTTAACGGAATATACTCATTTGATTTCCATTCACGGTGGAA
This sequence comes from Eustalomyia histrio, assembly GCA_949748255.1. NCBI lineage: Eukaryota > Metazoa > Arthropoda > Insecta > Diptera > Anthomyiidae > Eustalomyia > Eustalomyia histrio. The sequence continues at coordinate 100,668,898 of OX456525.1, forward strand.
ATCAGTTAATGTTGCGAATACTTCGCATTGAATATTGGATCCCACGATTAAAGTCTAAAATTCGTGGAGTCATCAGTCGTTGCAAACGGTGCATTATTGACCGGAAAAGATCTTGTGTTCAGATTATGGCAGCTCTTCCACCTGAACGAAGCACTATCGATAGGCCTTTCACTACTACTGGTGTTGACTTCGCAGGCCCCTTTGATATCAAGAGTAAGATAACTAAAGGCTACGTTTGTGTTTTTGTTTGCTTTTCTACAAAAGCGATTCATTTAGAGGCAACTTCTGACTTGTCTACTGCTTCTTTTTTAGCAGCCTTTCACAGATTTATTTCGAGAAGAGGTTGTCCAAATACCATATTTTCTGACAACGGAACAAATTTTGTCGGCGCTTCGCGCGAAATAGAAAGAGATTTTAAGGCTTTTATAAAAGAAAGTCAATCGACGTTGTGTTCGGCGTACAACGTACATGGTCTGTCGTGGCGTTTTATCCCAGCTGGGGCTCTTCATATGGGCGGTCTTTGGGAAGCCGGTGTAAAGAGTTTCAAACTACATTTTAGGAAAGAGGCACAAGCTTTTAAATATACATTTGAGGAATTCTCTACGGTTCTTTCCCGAATTGAAGCTTGCTTGAATTCGCGCCCTCTTTGTCCTATGACAGACAATCCTCAGGAACCGGTAGCCCTGACTCCTGGTCATTTTTGATTGGTTCTCCAATTCTGGCCCCTTCTGAGCCTGCGATACACGACCCCCCTTTGAGTTTAGTTAATCGATTTCGGAAAATGAAGGCACTTGCTCAACTCTTCTGCCGTCGATGGAAAGAAGAGTATTTAGCGAGCTTACATAAGCGATATAAATGGCAAAATCCGGAACGCGACCTTCAGGTAAACGACTTGGTCGTAGTTAGACACGAGCAATTACCTCCGACATCGTGGCGGTTAGGCAGGGTCATTAAAGTTTATCCTGGAAGCGATGGACATGTAAGGGTTGCGGATATACGTACTTCAAACGGGGTTGTAAAGCGACCGATCACAAAACTGGTCATTCTGACTAATTAACTTTAATAATCACGCTACTTATGTAATCGGTCTTTACAGGCCGCTTCGGGGTCCTTCCTAACCCACTATACTATTTTATTTCTACGGGGTCCCTACTGGCCCACATACACAAAATACTTATTAAAATTTTCGTAATTTTAAAGTCTACGGGGTCCCTACTGGCCCACTTAACATAGCTTTTAAATAAACATATATATATAAATTTTCTGCGTGGTCCCTACTGGCCAAATTAGTTGTAAGTGTTATTTGAAAAAAAAAAAATATTTGAAATCAAGCTCACATTCTTTTATTTATAAACTGAACTATACCTCTTGTTAGTTTAAGGATAACTTTAAGATTTGGTTTGCAACACACCTGGATGTTGCAAGGTGGCCGGCAATGTTTAATTACAAATCATTAATTTTGTGTCCGAGTATTTTTCGGCACCTTTGCCTTTGGTGGGTTAATGCTCTGTTAGAATCTAAATATTACTTCCCTTTTTGTACAACTTTGTTGAGAGTTTTTACACAGATTCTAGCGAGTAAAACCGTTAACGGGTATTAAACATTGTTGCTCATCACTTTAGATAAGTTGTCTCCTTTTTTGAGATATTCATTCGTTTTTTTGGATACCTATTGTGCACATCGTCACCGACGGTAATATATAAAAATTTTAATAAATTCTGAGATCTTTTTTTCATCAATTCGAAATTGTATTTTTTTTCTTTTACTTACATATTTTGCCCTCACGCAAACAGTATTCCATCACACCAATTTGGCTTCAGGAGAAAACACAGCACCATTGAGCAAGCCCACAGGCTAGTTACTGTTGTCAGAAAAACGTTCGAGGAGAAAAAATACTGCTCTGCACTTTTTATCGATGTTTCACAGGCTTTCGATAAGGTTTGGCATGAAGGTCTACTGTTTAAAATAAAACTTTTATTACCAACAAATACTCACAAGCTACTCAAAAGCTATATAACAAATCGAAAATTCACTCTTGCTGAAAAAAGTTTTGTCAGCTCTCCTCAAGATATACAAGCCGGAGTTCCACAAGGTAGCATTTTGGGCCCTCTGTTATATATCATTTATACTTCAGACATGCCATTAGATATTAATACCCACACATCGACTTTCGCTGACGATACTGCAATCTTAAGCGTCCACGATGACTCAAAAATAGCGTCTAGAATGTTACAGACTCACATTTCACAATTGGAATGTTACAGACTCACATTTCACAATTGGAAGCTTGGTTGGATAAGTGGAAAATTAAGGTGAATGAACAGAAATGTATCCACATTACTTTCACACTGAGAAAAGAGACGTGTCCACCCATTAAAATTAATAATCTGAATATATCCCAACACACATGTGTGAAATATCTCGATATTCACCTTGACCGTCGACTCACGTGGAAAAATCATATAGATGCGAAAATAACTCAGATGAGGCTAAAAACTGGCATAAACTCTAAACTAGGCCTGGACTGCAAATTACTCATTTACAATTCGATCATGAAACCCATATGGTGCTACGGAATTCAGCTCTGGGGTACCGCCTCTGCGTCCAATATAGGGAAAATTCAGAGAATTCAAAATAAATTCTTGAGGACGATCACGAACGCACCCTGGTATGTTAGGAATTACAACATACATAAAGACCTGAATGTACCCCTGGTCAAAGATGGAATTATTAGACACTGTCAACGCTATTTAACAAAACTGGAAACACACCCCAACATACTAGCCCGTAACTTAACTAATAATCACGGCCACCAACGTCTTAGGAGGTTTCGGTTTTCGGTTTTCTTCGAAAAATCTAATTTAAAAAAAATCTAATTTAAAAAAATCTAATTTTAAAAAAAGCTTATATAATTTGTTAAAAAACAGAATTTAATAAAGCTAGAAGTGGAAAATACTCTTTCACTAATAGTAGATGTTGGACAAATAGTCAAAAGACAATTATATAAATTGTCCAACTTTTCAGTTCTTTTGTCGCATTTATCAAGATATATGAAATCATCATATGTGACCTTCTCCGAGAAAAGAGACCTAGTGTATCAAAAAACGGGTTTGGACTTAAGAGTGGATTCTGGTACCTAAAAGGGTGTAGAATAAGATGAAATGAGTTAGATTTCTGATAAAAATTTATTTACCCCATAAAAACGTACAAAACGAATTTGGGAAAATCGATAAAAATGGAAAAAAACAATTTTACTTTTTTCGATTTTAAATTGTTTTTAAATTGTCACTCTAAAAGCGAAAAAAATACGTCACCACATAGGCATGACGTCACCAAAGTCGGCACCCAATCATAACCAACCATACCAAATCGCATTTCCCAACTGAAGGTGTGTTCACAGTGATAATGCGTTATAAAACTTTAAATGTTTTTATCCCAAAACTTCACTTTCACACACAGAAAAGGGACATTTTCTCGGAGAAGGTCACATATAATGATTAATGATTTTGTACAGTCTCTTTTTGAGGATTTTGAATGCTCTTTGTGTTATATAGATCAGAAATTAAACTATTTGAATTTGGAATATCCACAGTTAAGTCTTCATCGGAATCTATCAGATTTACATCTAAATCTTCATAACCAAACAAACGATTATAAAATGTTCGGAAAAAATAAAAGAGACCAAGTAACCCAGTTGGTGATGTAATTAAAAAAACCGGTTAACCGAACAAAAAAGACCGGTTTTCGGTTTTCTTCGAATTTACAAAATATTCGAAACCGATCAGTTTTTGAAAAAAAGGAACCGGTTGACCGGTTTTCGGTTTCGGTTTTTGAATACTCTAACTGCGGATCTGGTCCGCTGATAATAAGGGGAAATAATGGTCCCAGTTGAACCACGTAACATCAGTCTGGCACTGGCTGGACATAACAATTAATATTTAGTTTTAAGATTTGGATAATTATTGTAAGTTCACAGTTTTTAAAAGTGAAGATTCAATAAATAAAATAAATAAATAAATATGGAAAAAAAACATAGTCTCTAAAAATGCTGCCTGTGTGTATTATTGTATAAGAAAGTGTGCGCAAAAAAGTTTTACGCATTTGGTGTTTATATTTACCGAATTTACGTTATATTACATAGAACTTTACCCATTTTATAGTAGTCATTTTAAAAGCATTTTTTAGAGTGTAGCTTCTAAGAACGTTTGTCAACATAGAAAAATAACATCAGCAAGCATTATTTCTTCTTGAAAGACTTGTTTTTTTTTTCTATTGAAAAGCCCTCATACTTTAAGGAAAATTTAAGAGCCCAGAATTATTTTTATATAGGGAAATTATCTCAAATTCTGAGGCCTGTATTAGGCTTAAATGTTATTACAACTTTTTTATAAATAAAATATTTTAAAATGGTTTGATTCTTTTATTTTTGGGTGGTATATCAATTTTTTTTTAACATTTATGCACAAAAATGTAAATTTACACATTTTGTGAGCCTTACGCATTATGTGCGTATTTTTTTCATTTATACACTTAGAGTAAATTTCAAAAGAAATTAATAAGAGTGTAGCTTTTGAGTAATGGTATTTTCGTAAAGTGTGCAATACTTTAATGAAACAAAAGTGGACAAGTTTTTAAACAGGTAAGTTCAAATACATACTTTTATATATCAAAGTAATTATAAATACTTTTATATTTTTAGAGACACTTCATCTTCGGATCGATGTGATCCAACGCTATCTGAAAAAAGAAAATCGAATAGAAAATTTAAAACAGATTGGATTATATCTTACCCATGGCTAACTAAATTGGAAAATGATAAACAAAAATGTAAATTGTGTGATATACGCGTTTCTGAAAGTCAGTATCATATACAAAGACATGCTGAGTCTGAGAGCCACAATAAAAATGAAAACGATTCTAAAAGCCATTCAAAAATTGATAACTTTATTTCAAAGGCAACATCTGTAGATTCTATAAGAAACAAAGTTAAAGATTTAGAAATATTGCTTACACTTCTTGTGGCCGAACATAATTTGCAATTTGCATTATTAAACTGTATAAACAATGTATTGAAAAATGGCATTCCTGATTCTAATTTTGTAAAAAATTTGGTTATAAATCGAAATAAAGGCACAAAGTTAGTGAAGGGCCTACAATTTCAAAAAAGTTATCAATTTATGCCATCATCAATATTTTTCTAAATTTATTGACGAAAGTACTGATCGGTCAATATCTAAAAATTTTGCAATTTTGATTCGTATATATGACGGTGTTTTGCTGACCATTTTTTAGCTTTGATGCAACAATGAACGTTTTAAAACAAATGATATACCAATCAGCAACTTAGTATGATTTGGGGCCGATAATTGTGCAACAATAATGGGAAGATACATTGGTGTTCAAGCGTTATTGAAGGAAGTTAAGAAAACATTGTATGTTTGGCACAATTTGAATTTGGCATCATCTCACGCTGCGCAGCATATTCCCAACACTATATATGATATCTTACGAAGTATTAATAGTTTCTTTTCCAACAGCTCTGCACGTAAATATGATCTTAACGATTTTCAAAAATATTTTTATTGAGATGAACATGCCATAATAAAATATGCTCCAACAAGATGGTTGGCACGGCAAGCTGCAGTTGATAGAATAATAGAGCAATAGGATCCTTTGACGTATTTGTTTTTCATTGACTAATTTCGAGTCAAAAGATTATAAAAAAACGACGTTTATATTAAAAATTTTACCAGACAACATAGTACTTTTTATTTCTGTCATGTGTATTAAAGATTATTAATGATATAAACATCGAAATGCAAAGCCAGGACTTACGAGTGCATATTATAATAAACATATGGTTTTTTCCTCTAATTGGCTAGAAATTTTTTGAACAAAAATGCTATTGATGACGTATGCTTAGAAAATGTTAGTTTAAACATGAATCATCTACCAACCATGGAAATTTATTGTGGAACAGCAGTAGAAAAATTCATCATTTCAAAGCCTATACCAGAGCATAAAGTGTTTAGTTTAAAAAATAATGTCATGCTTTTTACGTTATATTTTTGGAATATATAATAACAAAAATATGATTATAGAGATTTCTATTTAAATCGGTTTCCAAAATTTGCGCCATATCATATTTTAAGTGGTGAAACCAATAGCATTATACCACTTGTTATTAAACTTTTTCCAAACGAATCAAAATTGAACTAATAAATTGTGAATATAGGGCACTATCGGAAGTTCCAGAATTTAAAAGGTTCAAATACCTAAGTATAAATTAATTTTAGTAAAGGATTTCTATGATTAAAAATTGTTTAGATGAACCTTTATACATAATTTATACTTAGTTGTTTAAGGAATTCTTTCTATTCCACATTCTTTATGGTTCGTCGTTATTTGAATTTTTTACGACTGTTCAAATATACCGTTTTAATGTAAAATAAAAATCTCGAATAAACCGCTTAACATGTTTTTTTTTTTTTTTCAAAAAATAGAACCCAAAATCGATTAAAGAAACGGTTTTTTGAATATTCTCCGCTGGCCCATGTAATTTTATGAATACTGTAAGACGTATGAGTATTATTTCATTCCTAAATATATTAAATATAACTCATACGCTTCAGTGTGCTTAAGATACAAAATTATAATTAATGGTGTGTGTTGATTTTTAAAAAATTAATACTATTGCTGTTTTATAATTAACTATATTACTTTTTAAAGTCTTGTAGCCAAATTTAAAGTAATCCTGTTTTTATACGGTACAACCTTAAAAGGCCTACAAAAATGAATTTCACATGCCACATCGGCTTGTTAAATTCCCGGTCTAATGACGAAAACACAACTTTTTGGTAAAATCAAGAGCGGTACGATCATTCCAGCATGCACGTTTAGTATGTTTGCCTCTGTGTATACAGCAGTGATAGACGTGATGATTTAACTATTGTACATTTTAACGATTTTTTTGTGAAATAACACTGTAAATTATTTTTGCCGATAAAAATATATCTGAGAATTTTTTTTTTAATTTTAAATATTTAATATTTTTAATATTTAATTAAAAGAGTTTTTATTAAAAATTAAAAAAAAAAAAAAACATAGCATAATTGCTACTAGCATGTTAGGTTTTTTTAGAATTTTATATCTATATATATAACCACTTGTACAGAAAACGGTTATCCCTACTTACCTAAATTTTTTTTATTTTTTGTAAAAAAAATACAATTTAAATATTTGGAGCATCCTTGATACGAAATTTGTTGGAACGCGTATAGAGTAACCCAGCAAAATAAGAGCTGAGGAAGAAGTAGTTTAACACTACATCTACTGAACACGAAGTTGTGAAAATTTCGGTGAATCATTAATGATTTTAACATTGGCGTGTCATTGGGAGGAAGTAGTTTGTTTCGGTGCCATGAAAAATCGATGAGCAGATGGACTCTTTCATTAGTTTATGGAAGTTGTTAAATATATGAACTACAAAATATAGGGAGTGGCTTTTTTTTAAGTTAAAAATGTGATTTTTAACACGCCAATAATTATTATTCCGACCAGGACTGCAGGAATTAACCATTTATGGACTAACTAAATAATTGTTTTTTTTTTTACTTGTAGGGGTTAATATCAACATTTTGGAAGTTGTTTAAAATGACTTCTTACAAATCGAAAAATTTTCACTATTAACTTTTTTGGATGTTCTGAAAAAGAGATTCGTAAAGAATGACATCCATTTTATTTTGCTGGCAATATACTACTAACAAACACATAACTAATTTGTTAGTCTTATTGTTGCAATATTTGATATTAAAAATATAAACATTTCAAATATTGTTACGACAAATATTTTTATTTACATTTGAAGAGATAAGCCAAGAATTTCCAAAACTTGGCAGTATTTTAACAAATTCTTAATTTTTAAGCAAGGGTTCAAACCGATTTGGCTAGAGGCAAGATGATGCAATGACAATGGTTTTACATAATAATGGAACGTTGAACGAGCGCAATTGAAACATTAGGTAAGGGAAATGAAACTGATTGGAACAGTAAACGAGTGGGAACAAATTGGAATGAAACCAAGAACGAGTGCAGTTGAAACTTTAGACAGGGGAACTAAATGGAAGGAACGAGAAATAAGTGTAATTGAAACACTGGACAAGGAGAACGAAATGGAGTGGAACGAGTGGAATTAAAGCACTAGACAGTGGTAAGAATTGAAATGGAACGGGGGACGAGCGACCAGGGGAATTGAAACACTAGACAGGGAAACAAAGTATAATGGAATGGTGAAGAAGTTAATTTAAAGCACTAGACAAGGTAAATGAATTAAATGCATCGGGGAATGAGTAGAAATTAACCACTATACGAGGGAACGGTATAAAATGAATCAGAGTGGAATTAGAACTAGACAAGGAAATGAAAACGGACTCAAAGGGGAAGAAGGTGAATTAGATCGAAGTGGAATGTAACGGGAATCGAGTGGAACTAAACCATTTAATGATGAGAACGAAACGTCCTGAAACGGTTAGTGCCGCGTTGCAATTGAAACCGAGATACTTATCGTTAGTTTCACATATATGTTTTTCTAGTTGGATGTTTGGCTTGGAATGCAACATATGTAATACTTTATAGGGACTTAGTCCTATATTTCGACATTTAACAAAATTTGTTAAAATTTTTGAGAAAGATACCAAAATTATTCAAGCTTTTAATATTTTGCTTAAAAATTTGGCAAAAAATTGCAAAATGTTACAAAAATATTGATAATCCCAGATATAAAGACCTTACACTCACCAAAAAAAGTCTGTAATGGCAACTGAAAATTTTGCTGTTATTACGGGAAATTTTGCTAACACATGTCTGCTGACGTGTAGTACAATAAAATTAGTAAAAAAAATTAGTAGCCGCTACTAAATTTTAGTAAATTTTTTGTAAAGCGGAATTTAGAACCGGTTTGCTAAAAAACCGCAAAAAAGTTAACTAAATATTGTGAGTATTAGTACAAAATTTTAAATTTATATTTTTTATCGAGCATCAAATTTTTTTTATTTTATTTTTTAATATTATATACAGAATTAAAAACAAAATCAAAGGCTTAAAATTTCTGGTAATTTATGTTTTGAAAAATATTTTAGTCAATATTTTTTTTACTTTTAAGGTCAAATTTTAATTGTTTTTAGGGCTGAGTTTTAGTACTAAAAAACTTTTTAGTACTATTTTAAGTGGATGTCCTATTTTCAGACATAAATCGGTATATTCACTTCCGATCACTTTTTTAATCTATGTAACATTTTAAGGTTATTTAAGTTTGTAGGTGTAAGTTTTAATTAGACATAACATTTCCTACAATATCCACTTTTTTAAAATTAGTAATTTTTCTTGCTAATTTAGCAAATCGGTTTTCAAAAATTTGTAAAATGATTTCTAAAATTAGCAACAAAAATTTATAAATATTCTGTAAAAACTCTGTAATTTGTAAAATGTAAATAGCAAAAAGATTAGCAAAAAGATTTTTTACAAAAAATCAGTACAAAAATAGTAAAGTGGGATTGAAAACCGTTTACAAATTTCTTTACTAACTTTTTTTCTGAGTGTACCCAATACTGGGTTTTAGAGCGATCAGTAACTGGTTGAAGTTTGCCTGATAAGCGCATTATTTTAACACAGGAATGTAATTGGAGGTATCTAGTTGCCTCCAAGCTTACGAGTAGGAAGTTAAAAAACTACACTCACCAAAAAAGTCTGTAATGGTAACTGAAAATTTTGCTATTATTACGGGAAATTTTGCTAATTTGAGCCCAGCGGTATATTTTGTTAATCTTAGCAACACATGTCTGCTGACGTGTAGTTTATTTAAAGTCAAGTAAATTCTTCTAATTTTTAACACCGATGATTTAATTTGGAATTGTGCCTAAAGGAACCAGTGAGTTAAATTTAAGAAGCTATTTCGGTAGTGCAATTCTCTTACTTTAAATAACAAAATTCGGTAGTTAAGATGCCAAATTTGCAAAGTAAACTGGAAATTTAACTATTTAATTTTGTGGTTTAAAAGTCAGAGAAATGCCCCTATGAAATGGGAATGGCTTATGTAAATATTTCTAGGAAACGACATCGGACTACTGCTACTTTATTTAGAAAAAAGGGTTTATATTTCCTTGATTTCTTTGGTTTAGAGTTCATTGACTTCAAATATGTTTCAAGGACCAAAGTACTATTACGGAAATTCTATTCATCAATTTCCATTTTATCGTAGACACGTAAATTGCTATATGCCATCCCTGAAATGTAAAATAGTTGCCATCAATAACAACCCTGCTCCTCAACTAGTATTGCATTGGTGTTCTACTGTCAAACTTCAAAGAACAATCTCAAAGTTGCCGGTATGCAGATTACAGACGGTGCTGCTACGTTCTAGTTATTTTTCCCTGCACACAGAGGGTGGTTAAATTTTAAGGGTCGATGTTGATTTTGAATAAAGCACAAATTATTTAGGAAATTATTGTCATTTCTTTTTATTATGATAATATGGTATGGTTCAATTATGTGTGAAACAAATGGCCGCCGCGACCTCGGCGGCACACCTCCATCCGATGGTCCAAATATTCGATGACGCAGAGGCATAATTGAGGTTCTATGCCGTTAATGCGCCGAATTATCTCATCCTTTAGCTCTTGAATTGTTGCTGGCTGATCGACGTACATCTTTTCCTTTAAATAACCCCAAAGAAAGAAGTCCAACGGTGTCAAATCACATGATCTTGGCGGCCAATTGACATCGCCACCACGTGAGATAACACGGCCATTGAATTTGTCGCGCAAAAGAGCCATTATTTCATTAGCTGTGTGGCAAGTGTCACCTTCCTGTTAAAACCACATATCGTCCAGGGTTATATCCTCAATTGCTGGCCATAAAAAGTTCGTTATCATCTTGCGGTAGCGAATACCATTCACAGTAACTGCCTCACCGGCCTCATTTTGGGAAAAATACGGCCCGATAATGGCGCCAGCCCATAAACCGCACCAAACAGTCACTTTTTGTGGGTGCATTGGTTTTTCGACAATCACTCTTGGATTATCATTCGCCCAAATGCGGCAATTCTGTTTATTGACGAAGCCACTGAGGTGAAAATGTGCCTCATCACTGAAGATGATTTTCTTTGAAAATTGATTATCCACTGTTGCCATTTTTTTGCCACCATTCTGACCATTGACGACGTTTGGAATGGTCAAATGGCTTTAGTTCTTGAGTCAGTTGCACCTTGTAAGCGTGTAAATGCAAGTCTTTATGCACAATGTTCATCAACGACGAGTGTGAGAGGTGCAATTGTTGGGCACGACTACGAGTTGAGGTGGACGGCTCTTCAGCCACACTATCGGGAACAGCAGCAATATTTTCTGCATACGAGCTGTACGAACATGCACTGGTATTTTCATATCTCGTACTCACATTTGGACGATTAAATTGACCGAAAAAATCACGAGGTGCACGATATGCATTTTGATTTGAACGCACATTTTCATTATAAGCCTGAATAACTTTAACGCGTTGCTCGATTGTGTATCTTTCCATGGTTCAAATTGAATTAGTCTGAAATTGAGAAAAGTCAAATGAAATGCAGAAAAAAACTTGTCGTTTAGGTGTGGTTCACATTCAAAATCGGCCCTTAAAATTTAACCACCCTTTATAAATACGACCGCAATGTGGTATGGTAATTAGTGGATAATGTAATGCTAAAAAAGAAGCATTGGCGATTATTTGAATTGTGTATTATGTTAAAGTGTAGCTTAATAGAGTTTCAATAAAGTATCTTGTGCAATTGTTTTAAGTTTGTACAAATAAACAGTTACTATAAAAAATTTCAACTATTTTCAATATAAAAATAGCCCGATTTCTTAAAAGAAAATAAATCATCGATTTTAAAAGCATCATCGATTTTAAAAGCAAAATCGAAACAATATGTGTAATATAGTAAACGAAATTGTGCTTTCAGCTAAGTTCGAGACTAACGTAACTTAGACATCTGTTTTACGATAGTATTTGTATTTTATTTATTTGTTCTCCAATAGAACAACATATTAAATGTTAAAATTATAGTAAATTATTTTTACAAAGTAAATACTGAAATTTCTTTTTTAAACGTTTGTTTTTTTAATGAAACCCCTGGTGTAATTTGTGATTCACAAACTGAATATTATTTATGGACCTATTAGATTAATATTAGACTTTTCTGCAATACATACACGAAACTCAAACTTCAGCCGCCTGATCTTGAGTTTTTTTTCGTACGATTTGTGGCTTTTTGGTGGATTTAAGCATTTTCAACGGGAATACTTTCTAGTGTTAAAAAATAATCATATTTAGCAAATACGATGCTATAAAATAAAATATATTTGAATAAATATTTTCTTTTAATTTGACTTCATATATCTTTAATATCACATATTTTGCATTTGGTATACTTTAAATTTATACTGCATAAAAGCCACAAATCGTAAATCATATTTTATTAAAGATGATAGTATTAAATCCACAAGAGTTAGTGGTCTTTGTCAAATGCATTGTTTTAAATCTCCTTTTAAAATTTTGATTTATTTTATGGTTTGTTTTTAGTATGAAGTTTACTTTTAATTTATTAAATTTAGTTTCATAAATTAAAGTAGAATAAGTATTTAACTTTATTTAATAACATCATAATATTTCAAAATATATTTTTCAGCATTTTTGGCAAATTAAAAAACAGCCGTAACAAAAATAATAAAATTCCACCAGAAAAATGCTGTTAAAAATATATTGTACTAAAGAAATTCTTTAATGTCGTCAAGTTTGTTTTTGTTTTTTCTTAGAAAGCGCCATTGAAACAAAAACGTATACAGTAAAGCATCCTTTTTACCACAAACAATGCGCTACCAACAAAAGTTTTCACCCAATTATTATATTTCCTACACTTTAGCATAAAGGAAAAAGAAATAAAAGGAACTTGGAAAACGAAAAGCAACTATAGTTACATATGTAGGTTATTTGATAGTTACTGAGTCAAAGACCACGGAGATAATTTGTACCAGTTTCGAACTGAAATTCGGTTACTACGACTATATTTGGTTGGTACCACTGAATACTGGTTTTCACAAAAAAAAAATCGGTTAATACAACTGAATTTTGATAGAAGCACCCAAAATATTTCTGTGTGTGAGTACTTTCCTAGCTCCTAGTTAAGCTCAATACTTTTCCTACGCATCCACGTATAATTCTCTCACATTAATGGTACTACCAACATTATAACCTCTGGAGAATTTCCAAGCAATGGCAATCGAAAATTCAACGACTGACTAAGTGAACGACAGTATGAAAGAAATAATAAATGAATGCATGAATATCATACAATATGAAAATAAGTTGAAATCTTTTTGTTTTAAATATTTTTTTTTTTTAATTTTGAACTCAAACGCATTCTGTTCGCCATCAAGTGTCAAGTAAAATGATGCCTTCATGTAAATTTCCTTTTCTCTGTTATATGTTGCTGTAAACTTTCTTCCGGTCCTTTTAAGTATTTTCTTTAAATTTCTTCTTTTATTTTTAATGCGGTACTTTTAATCCTGATAAGTGACAAGACGAAAGTAAAAAAACAGTGTAGAAGTTAATTACCCGCACTAATTGTCATTAAGACTGCTTATGGTTTTCGACAAAGATGAGATGATAATTAAATTATTTACCCAAATAAATGCAAGTATATAAACATAAAGTAGAGCAAATAACGACATCTTCATAATAACGAAAAATAAAAGGAGTATTTTGAGGTCAGGAACTAAAAATAGTATGAGCATTACTTAAGTGAAATCTAATGTTACATTTGACTAAAACTTCCTCTATACTTGATTCCCAGAATCAAGATTATTTTTAAACACACTTAATCCCCAAAATCTAAAAAAACACTGAAACGCAAAAACTTTTATGCATATCTCAGTTGAAAGAAAATGGTTATTCAATGGCTTTTAAAATAAACCTTTTATATCTTTTACACATAAAATGATTACCGCTGTATAAATTTTGTACTTAGCGTCTTCGTTTGTACACTCAAATAAAAAATTGTATGCCCTCAGAATATTATGTAGCTTACTGTAACTAAAAAAAGTTTTCCTTTCTAATCACACATACATACACAAACACATTCACACAAAAAGTATCTATAAACATACATACATTTTGTATACTAAAAAACAAACAAAAAATTCAAAAACAGAAACAATTTTAAATAAATAATAAAATAATTTATTTTCTAAGAAATTGGTAGATAAAATGTATGTGTCAGTTGTTTAAAAAACATTTAAAAATAAATAACAAAAGCCATTTATTTTAAAGGAAATGAAAGTGTATATAGACTGGTTTTAAAATGAAATATCATTTCGTTTAAATGACATTTTCTGTTATTTTAACTTACAAACTATTTTAGGTGAACATATAAAAAATAAAAATAAATTTAAATTACCAAAAAAAATTTTTGGATTCGAAACCATTAACATGAGCGCCCCGGTAGGCTAGTTGGTAGCATGCTGGCTTATCAGTGCGGAGGGTCGTGGGTTCGATTCCCACCAGAGGCTCTGGTTTGTTTTCGCTACAACGAGCCAATAGCCTTTGTTGCTAGTGCTCGGTTAGGGATTTACGATATTATATATAATGATTTATCTAGAAGTTTGTTATTTAGATAGTAGCTTTAATTAACCACATAAGGCCTAATGGCTCGGTTATGTAAATGAAGATTAAAAAAAAACATATATAAACATACCATATTTAAAATATTTCTTATATTGAATCATATATATTTTTATATCATAATATTATTATATATCATATATGTGAGTGATAACATATCGCTCATTCAGGACTGTCATAAGTCAAAAAACGAGATTTTTGAGTTAATGATGCAGAAATATGGGTAACAGCATAATTTAAAACATATCAAAAAATGGTAGTGAGATCTCTTTTTCTTTTTTCGCCACAAAAGTATGTTGAACCTCTCTCAGTAGTCAGGCTAAACCGCATTTTCTGCAAAATCGGTTTTTTTTTGAGTTTTGACAATATTGAAATAAATGAGCGACATATAAATTTATATGGTTCTGCATTAGCCATATAAAAGTATATATGGTCCTGGATTAGCCATATAAAAGTATATATGGTCCTGCATAATCCATACTGAATTGTACATTGTGTTATATATATATATCTAATTTTATAAAGATCAATATATAATTCGACGTGGTTATATATGGCACAATATAAGATAATTAAAAAAAAACCTAATGTGATATATAATTATATATGGTAATACATACTAACATATGTATACAGATATGCTTATATATTATTAGATAAGGCCACATATATTTATGTAAAATACTTTTTTACTTCAGTGCTTAGTCGAGTACTAAGCAAGTCGTTTAAACCATATTTGAATCTGTTTAATAAACAGTCCAATTTTTAATCTGATTACAATTATTAAACGACTATATATATAATTGTGTATTTTGTTATAGTCAGAAAACACGCTGTCAGTGAGCTAACCTACACGAGAACAATTGTGCTGGCATAACATGCCAGCTTGCAAGAGGGGCGAAGTGGATGGTTTTTTGGTGGCGTAAAATTTCAACAAAAATTATGCGCTTAAATATTAGTCTGGTGTATGTTGGCTGAATAAAATATATTTTGGCACAGTCGACAAACATTTTTTTTCTAACGCCGACATTTTTCATGTTCATCTTACTGACGGAGTTAAACTTTTAAATGACAAAAAATTAATACATAAACGATGAGAATTAAAAAGCGGATTAATTTTAATCAAGTAGATTTATTTCCCATAATAATCGGGCTATTACAGAATTTCTCTTGACTTATAATTTTAAAAGAAGTTGACATTATTAGTTTCGCCCCAGAATAACAACTTGCCTTATAACGATTGTCGCTGTGAGAGAACACAGGCCCAAAATAACGTTGTACGAAAGTGACTGCTTTAACTTTCAAGTTTATTTCGGTGTTAATAGTTCAGTAAAAATCCTTTCCTTTTATACTTCAGGAACAACATACTATTTTTTTGGTTTAATATTTATATCTTAGAAAACAATAAAAAAAATGTTTTTTTTTCCTAAAAATTTAGTAATCGTACACAAGAGCACATGAAACCACATAATGTCTACGCTGTCTTTACTTGAGACATGTTTTTGTTTATAATTCTATTGTGAGAGTTAAAATCAAATAAGTGCGAATAAGAAAAAACATTATGAAAATTAAGCTTGAAGTATTTTAATTTTTAATTTTAACAGGGTCATACAAATTTTTTTACTTTTTTGCACAATAATAGTAATTTTTTCATCTCAAAATATATATTTATAAATATATAATATTAAAAAAAAGTCAGTGTGTAAATTTTTAAATTTAATTTTTTTAAAGCTATTAAGTATTTTTTTCACTGTATGACTTATTTAGTTTGAATTTTATATTTAGTTTGAATTAAAAGTTTCTATCGAGTGAACTTTTTTGTGTTAATATTTCTTTTTTTTGATAAGACTGATTTAAATTCTGCAAACTTTTTTATATTATTTTTAGTTTATTTTCTATGTTGTTGTATCAGTATTTTTTTATTTATTTACTTTATTTTTTTGTTTTTTATGTTAAATGATAATCAGTGGTTGTAAAAGTATTGTGTTACTTTTGGTTACATACAACAATGTTTAATTCAATTGTTTTGGTTGTGGTTAATTTTACTTACACTTTTTGTGTGCTATGGAAATTATATACTTTATGGTATGTGGTTTGGTAGACATCAGCTTTTGTTTGATTTACAAGGAAGGTATCCCTACATATAGAACTGCAATTATACTGAAACTGGAAGTAATGACATTTGTCTTATATTTTTAATGGCCAAATAATAAAAAGTTTATACAAAATTTCTATGTATCCGTTAAGAAATCTTTCTTGTTATAGGAAATAAAGATAATTTGTTATTGATTATATATTAAAAAACAAATACAATATGTTTAATAACAAAATATTAATTTCAATTTGATTATATTGATAATATACTGTTTGTCAGTTTAATACATTATGATTTATTTTAATATCATGTTCTTCTTTCAAGGGAGTATTTACTACATCATTTATAAGTAGGGTCTCCATTTTTAGATACTCGAGTAGTAACATTGACTTTTTGTTAGTTTGAACGCATGTAAATTGAAAAATATAACAGCTACATATCGCAAGTGTATACTATTTCAAATGGTAATGTATATTTTTTTTAATGGAATCCAAATAATATTCATAATAAGTCTCACTTAAACTTATACTTTTAAAACTGACTTATGGATAACCCGTAACCCGTTTAAAATTATTATATGACAACAATCAGTTTTGTTTAAATATTTGTGAAGTTAACAGGTTTGGAATCGACTGGTTTCTATCCAAATTATTCATGAGCGACGAGACCGATTTTCGTCAGAGCGGATATGTAAACAAAAAAAATTTTCGCTTCTGGGACACTGAGAATCCACGTATCATTGACGAAGATCCATTGGATACACTCAAAGTCATTGCATGGTTCGTGGTTCACGCCGGAGTTGTCGTCGTTTCATATTTTTATTTCCGCAAATTGATTAATTGAGACTAGAGAGCAAACACAGCTCGCGCGACAAAAAACATTTTAATGGTTGCATTTCAAGGGGCAATTTTCATATTTTTTCTATAGAGGTTTTTAAAGTCACAGACTCTGGAATGTCTTAAAAATAATATACGACAATTATGCGAGAACATCGACCGAAGTTATAAGGGTGTAATATCCGTAGAACGACACATAGGTGGCGCCAATGAAAAATTTATATGATTCAGATGATATTTTTCAAAATTTAATGATAATTCGTACATTAGTGAAAAAGTTTCAGTGTTTTATTGACGCTACATTTGCGATTTTCAAAACAATGGATTCGAAGCAAATTCGTGTTTTGACTTTAGCTTAATAAATTTTATTCGTACTCTGCTCCATCGACTTTAAACGTGTTCGTATAAACACCTATCACGCCGAACGTACTGGTCGCCCAAAAGAGGTGGTGATGCCAGAAAACATCAAAAAGTCCAGACTGTAAAGTGAAGTTGCAGAAGATATCTGATACCTTAAAGATATCGAAGGAACGTGTCGGCTTTATTTCATTTTTCCAAGAGAAAGCTGTTTTCGAAATGGGTGCCGCGTGATTGGCTACCATGGCTAAATTGCACGAATTTATACAAAATTAATGAAAAAAATCAAAGGGTTAAAAATCTTGAAAATTGTTTAAACATACACGAATTAATCATTTTGTTTTAATTTGGTAATTTCTGTTTTGAAACATTCTTTAGTCAATATTTTTTTTTACTTTTAAGGTCAAATTTTAATTGTTTTAGTGCTGATTTTTAGAACTAAAAAACTTTTTAGTGTTATTTTAAGTGGATGTCCTATTTTCAGACATGAGTCAGTAAATTCACTTCCATATGTAACATTTTAAGGCAATTTAAGTTTGTAGGTGTAAGTTTTAATTAAAATTAACATTTCCTTCAATATATTTTTTTTTTAAATGACTAACTTTTTTTTGTTAATTTTACTAAATCGGTTCTCAAAAATTTGTAAAATGATTTGATTCTGAAATTAGCAACAAAAATGTGTAAATATTCTGTAAAAACTCTGTAATTTGTAAAATGTAAATAGCAAAAAGATTTGCTTCATTATAATTTTTTTACTAAAAATCAGTACAAAAATAGTAAAGTGGGATTGAAAACCGTTTACAAATTTTTTTACCAACTTTTTTTCTGAGTGTATACTATATATACCCAGTAGCAAATGGCCGATTTAGTTTTAAAATGTACTAGTTTTTATTATAGTAATTACAAAACTAGTTCACAAAGTGATCATCCTGAACCAGTTGTGCACAAGTTAAAAAAATTGCCTAAAATGAAATACAAGTCTAGAAATTCTCGCTTTGTTTACATTTGCTTTTAATAATAAAATCTGCTTTTGCAAATATTATGTAAATGGAGGTGCAAATTAACTGGTACATAACTGTTTGGAAAGAGTCACTTCTGAACAAATTTCGTAAATATTTCATTAGTACCAGTTTGGTCGTCTGATTAAAAAAATATGCATAATCCCTGTTGCATATACATACACTTTTCTTTAATACTATTTCAATTTATTTTTTAACGTATTTTATTAAAACTCATTATTTTTACTTAATTTTCACATGTTATTTTTTCTGTTTCTTAATTTGTTTTAATTTAATATTACTTTAAATATAACTTTATATCAAAATATTAAAACTATTTTATTTTATCAGATTTTAGAAACGGACTAGTGTGATTTTAGCACTAGTCCAATAAAATTTTCTTAATCTCTAGTAAAAACTACTGATATAGTACCATTAATTGTCACTCTATTAGTAAATAGTACTGTACTAGTTCAAAAATGTCAGTTAAGTACCATATCCTTTGTCCCACCGAATTATTTGTCCTGCTGCTAGTAATGCTAAACTAATACTGAAACTAGTAATGTTAAACTAGTTCTTAAACTATTCCAAAGTAGTAGTTTGGAGATATGCCACCAGCCCTATGACATCTCCATGTTAAATTCTACAGTTATTTGTATGGAGAGGCGGTAGAACTCGTACTAGTTGTCTGGTTCAAATAAACTAGTACGTAACTGGTTCTGTATTTTTTGCTACTGGGTAATTGTATATATGTCGCCTGTTGACTAACAAAAAAAAAACCATTTCTTTTAATTTTGACAAATGTTAGCAATAACTTGCAACACAATCAGGAAAAACTCTAATTAATTCCGATATGCGCTTTTCCAAAATTTATTTTAGACATTCACTCCTTTTCAATGTAATTAAAATAACAACCACATGGTCTTCGTTCCCACGCAATAATCGTCTATATCTGTATGCAGAAAGAAATCAAATTTCATGTGCCATTTTCAAACTTTATATTTCAACTTAAAGTTAATATTTGAATTTTAATTTTTATGCCAAACCTGGCACAATTTTTTACTCTATGGAAAATAAAAAGGTGCCTTATTACTAAACAGTTCTATAATTGTCAAATGGCTCAAAGCTCTTTATGTTTTGGTCAACCAACACACGCACAAACATTCACATCCAAACATACCATTGAACAATACTCGGGATGGTTAAAGGAGTTAATAATACACTTAAAAAAGTTTGTAAGTTAAAATAACTGAAAATATCATTTAAAAGAAATGATATTTCATTTAAAAACCGGTCTACTTAATTTTCATTTAAATTAAATGCCATTTGTTATTTATTTTTAAATGTTGATTAATCAACTGACACATCCGTAAGAAACAACTGATATAATCAGTTAAAATAAATGTCAAAATTTTACCCACCAATCCTTAAAAAAAAAATGTTTTTTTCATTTATTTGAAATTATTTCCGTTTTTGTATTTTTTGTTTTTTTTTTAATATACTCGTACAATACAAAATGTATGTATGCATATGAAGCTATAAACACTTTTTGTGTGAATGTATTTCTATATGTATGTGTGTTTATGAAGTTCTTGTAAATTGTATTGAAACATTTTGTATATATACAACCAATTTAAATAAAAAAACAAATTGAAATTTTTTGAATATTTTTTTTTGAAACAGACAGCAAACAAAATTTAAATTTATAATAACTGTTACGGACACAAATAAACCACAAGTTTCCGTTTTGTGGTGAATTTTTATTAAATTTCAAACAAATGAAAAAAATAAATGAAACTGAAAAAAATCGGTAAATGATAGTAATTTATTTCAAATAATTGTATAAAAAAGTTAATATAGATGTTTCTTTGAAAAATAAATGTATCTTCCTTTATTTTTAAATGGAACGGAAAACTTTTTTATTAAACTACAAACTACATAATATTCTGAGTGTACTTTTGGGGTACATGTTTTTTGGCTAAAGCAATGTGACCAAATGAACATCAAAATCAAAATTATATATGATCAACATTATCATCGTCATCAACATTAACATTAAAGTCATTATGTTCTTAACTAAAATTGCATTTAAAAACATACGTGTACCATTTATATAAGCTATCACATATACACACACAGACATAATTACACAAAGGCACGAACGTACATATAGTAACGCATACATATTAGTAATATAAAAACAGTAGTGGAAAATACCCAATTGTTGGTTATTGGGTTACATTGTTCTATGGTGTTTCATAGAAAATGGTTTAGAAAACTGACATGATTTTTGTGGTGATAGAATTTCTATCAACTGCATATATGTATGTATATATATGAATATGTGAATGTAGTGCCTCAAAAAAAGAAGCTTTTTGATGCACCCACATGGGCATACATGCTCCATTATATGACCATACATGATCTGATACATTTTCATATATCTCTGGATCCATTTGTATTTAAAAAAAATATACAATAAGAAAACGTTTTTCTCGGATTAGCAAGTTATCAAACTAAAAGTTTTTTTGTGTTTGTTGTTGCAAAAAAATTATTAATTTGGAGATACTTTATATGGGACTTACACTGGTACGATGTCGCAATTAACATATATTAATCCTTATTACATTAAAACGGATTCGTATTTTTGAATTTTTTGATATTTGTTATATTACGGCGAAGGACCATTTTAAAAAGATTTCTTAGAACAGAGTGAACAAAGCATATGCAATATTCATATCGAACTTCATACTGAAGTGTATATATCTTGGTTTTAATTTTGTAAAGAGTTACAAAATTGGCTTTTTTTATATGTAAAGGTTTTTACTGAACTCACTTTGTATTGCGTGTTTTTCTAAAATCTATATAACATCTAAAGCATAATTTTAATACTCCCTAAGAACGCAACACCAACAACTCATATTTATCTTAATATCTCGCGCCTATAGCCAGATTTTCAGGTCTGGAATCTTGGCAAAAAATATTTAAAGTGATGCTATTAATACCTTCAAGTGGACAAAATTTCGGAAAGTAGTCTGATATGGGCTGAAAACTGAACAACCCCAAAAAAAATCTTCTCAAAAGAGTTATCGAAAAATTGCATTAAATCAAATATAGGGTAGGCGGTTTATATGGGTAACTATGTGCAAAAGTAAAAGTGAGGCAACCTAATGTGTGTATATTACGGTGATAGAAACTTCGGCAGAAAAGTTTGTGTCATTTCGTACAAAATATATATGGTAAAAATTTGGGCCAAATCGGACAAAGTTTACCCCAATCAAAATTTAAAAAAAAAAAAATATTTTTGTAAATATATATGAGTTTTGATCTTAATAATTTTTTATAACATTATTATTTTTATTAATTTTCGAATATTTTGCAACGTATTGTACCAAAGTTTATTCCCCTACAAGTCACTAACGCCCTAATGCATATCCTTAAATGCATGTAGTTAGTTAAACGGTCACACATAGGGAAAATATGTATGCTAAAAATGTTAAGCACATAAATATCAGAGTGTGCCAATAATGATTATTTTTATGAATGGTTTCGAGTAATTGCACTCAAACGATGGATATTAATGAGATATATACGGAAAGTATTATCGAATATTTGTGTAGGGCGTATTTAGTTCCCTATCGGTGAATAAAACTTCAGATATTTAGTGTATTTTGGCTAAAAAAAATTTTGTGTCTTAGGCCACCATTGCGTTTTTGGTAAAGTGGGTCTCAAAAACTGCGCAAGTCCCTTAAAGTTATATGATCTACGGAATAATTCTAGTCAACGTTTTCCTTATAAATTTTAAATAGAAGTAGGTAACTTAAAAAACTTCAATATGGTTCACGTGCACAATTTTTATCTTAAAAGAAGGGTTTGTAAACCGAAATTAAATGTACAGCAATTTAAGATACTTTGTGGTATCGACCTCATTATTATGCAAATTTATACACTAATTTAAACAATTTTAAACTTTTGGTGCACAACCGCATGGTTCTACTGTGGTCATTGATATTTTGTTTGTGGCAATAGAAATTCGGTTAATACAACAGAATTTCAATTGGAACATAGTTTTTCAATTGACCTAGGAATACATTTGGTTCCGACAAACAAATAAGTCGGCTGCTACAACAAAACCATTCAGATGACAAGAAATTCGGTTGTCACAACGAATCTGTTTTCTCTGTGCACCAATATACATCTATATCACCAAATTTAGAAACAAGTAGAGAACTAAAGGTCTAATCCAAAAATTTTTAACTTATTTTTCCCCTATTTAACTTATTAATGTGCATTGTATGTTTGCTATTTTTTCAAATTTAGCTTTTATCGGGACACCCTTATTCACAATTGTTAGAAGAATAGTTTACAATTATCTATGATAAAAACCAAATTGTGACATGTTTCAACTAAACGGCCTTTCACTTTTGTGTATTCATGTATGCGTTTGTCTGAACCACAATGTGAATATTAAGGCAGCTCACGCATGTATATTTTGATTCTTTCTCTTTGCTTTCATCAAATTTTACTCTTAAAAAATTGCCTTAAGCGGACGATATTCAGAGGATGCGATGATATGCGACTTTTATATTTTGTTTCTTCTACTTATTATTTATTACATACAGTTACTGTACTCAGGGGAAAATATTCCATTGTATTAAATAAAACAGTTTTATAAATCGCTTGTTACCATTTCTTCATCACATTTACGAAGTCTTCATAAATATGAAAAAATGCTTTATAAATATTTATGACAAATGTTTCATAAATTTACATAAAATATTTAAATAAATGAAATAATAGGTTCGTTTTTATTTTGAATTGTATATCTATAACTACGTGTAAAAAAACGACTATCCCTACTTACCAGACTTTTCATTATTTTTTGTAAACAAATACAAAGTGAACATTTGATCTGCTTTTTACGAAAGCTGTTTGCCCGCTCTACTTTTACTTACTTAAGTAAACCCAGAGAAAAGATTGGTTGCAATTCGATCAAAACCATAAACATTTATTTCTAAGGATTTTATTTAATTTGGAATAATCTATTATTCATTATTACACCAAAAATATGGGATTGGGAATTAAAAAGAGGGAAAAGGAACCAAAAAAGAATACTATTATCCAATTATTGGTACTTCCAACCAACTTTACGAAAAAAAATCGTTTAAAAATTTCGTACAGTTGAAGAAACCATTAATGTAGTGAATGTACTAGAAAATTAGTACAATCTATCAAATTTATTAAAATATTGTTTGATATATGAAAGTGGTAACTACAAATACATTTCTCATTTTTTCTGAAATTCGTTGAAATTAAAAAGCTGCCATTGAAAAATGACAAGAGGGAAATGTCTAATATTGCGTTTTTAATTTTAGTAAAATCAAATACGATTCTTTTTTTTTGCTATTTTTTGTACAATATTAATTGTTTACAATTCTTGTATTTTCAAGGAATGTCTTAAAATTTGGATGAAATTAAGTAATAAGTAAATTTGATTCATCAACTTCTATGAGTAGAAACACAAATTTCCATATGCCAGCCATATGCAAATTTCCAGAGTTGCCATCAATGGCAACTCTTCAATACGACTAGTGTTGCATTAGTGTTCTTCTGTCAAACTTTAAGAAAGATTCTGTTCATTTCCGGTACACACACTGCGGAGAATGCTGCCACATTCTATTTGTTTATCCCGCACTTATAAATGCGACCACGATGTGGCATGGCAGTTCGTCTGTAATAAATCGCTGAGAAGTAACAATGGTAATTGATTGAATATATTGTGTAAACTGTTAAAGTGTAACTTGTGTAATTGTTTTAAGTTAAGTTACTGTAGAATATTTATACTGTGTTTATAATTTGCAATATAAAAAGAATTCGATTAATTTAAGGGAAGTAATGGGTGGTTAAATTTTAAGAGCCGATGTTGAATATGAACCACACCAAAACGTCAAGTTTTTTTTCTGCATTTCATTTGACATTTCTCAATTTCAGACTAACTCAATTGGAACCATGGAAAGATAGACAATCGAGCGTTAAAGTTATTCAGGCTTATTATAAAAATGGGCGTTCACATCAAAATGCATTTCGTGAACTTTCTGATTTTTTTTGGTCACCATAATCGACCAAATGTGTCCACATTCGGGAGAATTGTGGGCAAATTTCAGCAATCCGTGTCTGTGAAAACAGCTGTGCATGCTCGCCCAGTTCGTTCTGGGGAAAACATTGAGGCCACGAATTGAGGATATGAGCCTGGACTATATGTGGTTTCAACTGGACGGTGCCACTTACCACACAGCTAACGAAACAATGGCTCTTTTGCGCGACAAATTTAATGGCCGTGTTATCTCAGGTGGTGGCGATGTCAATTGGCCGCCAAGATCATGTGATTTGACTTCTTTTTTTGCGGTTATTTGAAAGAAAAGGTGTACGTCGATAAGCCTCAATTATGCCTCAGCGTCATCGAAAACTTGGACCATCGAATAGAGGTGTGTCGCGGTGGCCATTTGACCGATATTTTGTTCCATACATAATTGAACCATACCATATTATCATAATATAAAGAAATGACAATAATATCCTTAATAATTTGTGTTTTATTCAAAATCAACATCGGCGCTAAAAATTGAACCACCCTTTAAATCAACGATCTTAAAAGGTAAAATCTAACACTAGTTTGAAATAAATTTCGTTGTTACAACGGTGGTGCTGGTATGCCTGCTAGGTCGTATAAATATGTACAGACAAAATATTTAATCGATTTTCGACGCGTCTTTTCTCAATGAAATTCCCACCATATTTCATATCTGTAATTTTTATATACAAAAGAAAAAAATTAGCCCATTCGAAAACAAATTTTGAAACTTTTCCATACATCGCTGAATGCCTCTAATATTCATATATGTTTAAATATGTCAGATGTATTAAATAATGAAATCTTAAACAAAATGTTAAAAAAATATTCTATCAGATGATAATGATGAACTTAAGAGAAAAAACATTAATGTAATTAAATGTTTTAAAATCCCAAAATTTATTCAAAAAACTGAGTACAATAATTATATGTTGTCTGGTTCCTTCCTATCTGCATTTCATTTCATTATTTTCTCAGGAAAGGGTCACCTTTTTTTAGGTAGTGACAGGTCATTGCAGTGTAGATTACTACGTCGTTACCTTTTGCATTACTTTCAAATACAAAATAACGTTACTGACTGACTGACTAACTCACTCACCCAATCAACCTCGCCCATCCAAAGCTTAACCTGCAATTTGGTATGTAGGATCTTTCTCTGGCATAGACATCCGTTATGACGATATTCCTGGAAATTTCTACGGGAAGAAACCATATAAGGAAAAATCTCCGCCAGAATCCTGAAATGTTCACTGTTGTATTAGCAGAGTAACTGATATAAAATTTATAAAAATGGAGATATCAATACCATTTTTTGATATGTTTTTGATTATTATGTGACCCACACTTCTTATATTTTTATTTGGGCACTACGCGTAATACTGGGCTTTTGACCGCTCCACATATTTCACGCTAGTAATGGAGCGGCTCTTGTCCGCTAGTACTTTATATATTTTGCTTAAAACAATTTACAAGCAGTAAATAATAATGATGATATTATTAATCTACGCATTAAAATGAAAACATTATTTTATATACAACATATTTTCTTCGAATCAATAGAAATTAAATCACATGTCTCTTAAAACATTAATATTTATCATAGGAAATCCCACAATCTTATTGAATTTATTTATCAAATTACATTTAAATACAAATTGAAACGATAATTGAAAAGGATTTATGGTTTGTACAAATCTTCTTAAATTTGGCAAACAAAAAAAAATTAATAATAATAGGTTTGTATCATATTTACAAATATAATAAAAAATAATAAATTTATAACAGCAGAGTATTTAACACCTATTTTTTTTTTAATATTTGTTCAATTTATATTATTCAATTTCATTTAAAATTCATTTTGTTAGTCTTTTATTTTTTATGCCTACTGGTTAATGGAAATTCATACCCAGCAAAAGAAATTGTAAGATATTATTTTAACGATATAAATCGTTTAAATTGAAAAATATTATTAATACAATAGTGAATACTCAAGACCATGACCTTAAGGTAATAAAATTTACTCTCTATTTTAATAACATAGAATATCTGTTTCAGATTTTTTAAACTGCTAAGGGAATATATGAAATTTATTTATGTTGGGGTATAAGCTACTCGTATTGTGAGTAAGTGCGCTGTATTCTTATCAAAAAAAATAAACTGGATTTTTTTTTTTATAAATAAAAAAATATTTTTTCCTGTTACCAATATTTGGTTAAGCATTCAATGCGGCATTAAAATAATAATTGAAAACCATTTTTGTTTGCTTTATGTGTGTGTGAGTGTGAATATATGAATGTTTATAATAGTATTGCAATGTTTACCCATGAAGTGGTGCTTTTTGTTGACTGTATGCAAGAACAAAATAATAAATAGAAATATGAACATCTTATTTCATTTGCAGACGGTTAATATTTTTTCTCTTTCTAGACTTAATCTAGGAAACCAAATAGTGGGAATCAGAGCGAAAATTAATAAACACATTTAATTTAACGGCTCAAACTAATGTCTATGGGGGGGGGGGGGGGGGGGGGTTAAAACCGCAGATTAGTTTGTAAAGATGTATGTTTAAATATTACAAAATTGAAAATACCCATATTCCCCATAGTTTGGTTCCAGCACCGACACCTATTTAAAATATAAGAAATACAGTCAAAAAAAGAGCTTCGGGTAAATTCATCTAAACATAAAGCTAGAACTTAATATTGAAATAATCCAAAATATGCCCTGGCATATATTTGATGACCGACAGCACTGTGGAAATCATGTAAAATTCGTCAGTAAGAATGTACAATTATTTAAAAAAAAAATATAGAAAATCGAAATCAATTAATTAATGGCTTTTCATAAACTTTGACATATTTTGGAACCAAGTCAAGATTTTATTGTACACGATAAAGTTACTTTAGTTTTATAAGTTTTTAATCCACAATTATAATATGTTGGTTGAAATAAAAAAAGATATCACAGATTTGAGGTTTTATTAACTATCTTAAATGCCACACCTCTTTATGGACAGTATTATTTTTAATGGTATTACATTCTTCTTTGTTTAGTATACTTTAATTAATTTGTTTGAAACTTATCCAAGTAATAGTAGAAAACAATATAATTTGAAATTTTATTTAAAAAAAAGCTCTCAATCAGTTCCCATGACTTTGAACCGTAATAATATTGGGCCTCCTTAGCCAAATCGAAAAACAGAAAGAATAAAATGTTTAAAAAATACAAGAAAACCGGATCTTCCAAAGACTTTTATAACTATTATATTGCAAGATCAGATTATAATACTTTAATAAGACATACAATGAATATTTAATACTATTGAAAAGCAAATTAAAACAAAATCCTAAATCCTTTGGGTTTCTAACTCTTAAAAATTTGTTTCTGTTGTAGCAAAGGATGAGTCATCGATCTGTAATTTATTTGCCGATTTTTTGAAACAACATATTCTACAAAAACTTTTAATGAATCAACTTCTTATCACTCCAATCATCACAAATAAATATTTCTCTTCTAAGTAATGATAAAGTTTTGTCTAACTTAAAAAAATTGATGTGTTCATTTGTTCCGGGCCCGGATGGAATATCTAGTAATATACTTCTCTGTCAATCCCTCTAACGAAAGAATCATTTATCATCCCTTTGTTTAAATCTGGAAGTAAAATTGAAGTATATAATTATAGAGGCATAGCTAATTTAAGTGCTATTCCAAAACTTTTTGAAAAGATTATTACCGACGTGTTACAACATCAAGTCGCATCTATATTATCTCCATGTCAACACGGATTTCGTAAATCACGATCAACTATTACAAATATTTTGGAGCTTACAACAATTGTAAATAAGTTTATTAGAAATCGTATGCAGACCGACGTAATTTACATCAATTTTAGCAAAGCTTTTGACAAAGTGAATCATGCTTTGTTAACAAATAAACTTAATACTATGGGCTTCAGTAATTCATTGCAAACATGGTTGAAATGCTATTTAACGGATCAAACTCAACGTGTAAAATTTAAAGATGCTATTTCAATAAGTATTCGGGTATCGTCTGGAGTTCCACAAGGCAGCCATCTTGGTTCTAAGCTTTTCACTTTATTTATAAATAATATTCCCTCTGTAATTAAGCACTCAAGCGTTCTAATGTATGCTGATGATGTAAAAATATTCCGGTCTTTAATAGACTCAAATGAACTACACTTGCTTCAATCTGAGAAGCTATTAATTCTCCAGTTGGTGCGAATATAACTTAATGGAACTGAATATAAAGAAATGCAAGCATATGTCCTTTTTAGAACTAAAAATCTTCATACTGTTTATTTTCTGGATCATGTTCAACTTAGATCTTGGAATTCTTCTCGACCAAGCATATAATTCTTCTACCGCATATCTCGCTTATAGTAAACAAAGCTTGGTTTTATGAAACGTTGTAGTAAGAAATTCACAGATTCAAAAGTCACAAAACAGTTATATATTTCTTTAGTAAGACCTATACTTGAATATGGTTTTGTTTTATGGAATCCTTGTTACAGGATACAAATAAACGCTGTGGTCTCGGATGCAAGTTAAGTAACTTACCTTCTTATGAGTGTTATTCGTGGTGAAATAAACTCTGAGTTCCTGTTGGATAGGGTCCAATTCAACATTCCTATAAGACCAACTCGAAATTTCCAACTATTCAATGTAAATTATTTTAATTCGAATTATGCAAACAATGATCCGCTGCGTCGTCTTTGTGTGGAGTTTAATAAGTTTTATCACTTGATTCAATTATCCGAAAATAGAATGACCTTGAAACGCAATATAATTTTGTATTTTAATAATTAATGTTTTTATTTTCTTTCCTGTATATTTGTATTGTATTCTTTAGTCTGTAAGGATAATTATAATCTATAGACTCAATAAAAAAATTGTCGAGTCCTTATTGAAAACCCCATACAAGTCCAAAATCAAAATAAATTAAAAATTTCGCCAAAATTTGAGACAATTGCTTAAAAAATCGCCAAATCCCTTATAAAAACATTTAATTACCAACGCAATGTTTAAAGTTTAACAGCACAAATACATTTTTTTCTCATTAAACAATATATTTAATTTACGTATGTGCTTTATAAATATTCACTTAAAATTAGGAAAATCTCAAAAATAAACGAAGCGTTTGAAAAAAAAAATAATAATATAAAAAAAAACAAAAATATGAAAAAAATTAACAAAATTGAACAAAATGTCCGCAAATTCAAAAAGCTCTATCATATAAAACAACACGCCAAATTTTAAAAATAAACCCGCTAAAAGTGAAAAATCCTTAAATTTAAAAAGTCGCCAAAATCGAAATAAAGTTAAAAAATAACCCAAATTTATAAAATCAAATATATTGAAAAAACTCGCTAAAAGCGAAAAAATTATAAAAACTTAAGAAAATCGCCAAAATTGAAAATATCAAAAAAAAAAAAAATATTTGTATTAGTAAAAATTAAAAAATTGCAGGAAAATTGCCAAATTTTATATAACTTGCTAAAATTAAAAAATCCAAAATATCGCTAAATAATTAAAAATGCGAATAAAAATATCAATAAAATTGAAATAAATACCCATATTTTGAAAATTTATAAAAACTTTTAAAATTGTCACAACAGCTCTAAAAATAAAAACGCGACTACATTTGAAATAGCTCACCAAATTTAAAAACAACTCGCTACATAAAAGGGAAATAATCGTCAAATTTAAAAATTTACAAAATTTAAAAGAATTGCAAAATAGAAAAAATCGCTATAATAAAAAAAATTAATAAAAATCGCAAAATTCTAAAATAAAAACACTATCGAAAAAACGCTAAAATTAGAAACTACATAAATTAATATTTTTTTAATGTTAGATTTTTTTATTTATAGCGATTTATTTTCAATTTGGACGATTAATTACGATTTTTATAATTTTTGTCAGAAACTTGCACGTGTGCGCATGTACATAATGTTCAAATACTGCTTGTTATGTTATCTGTAATTACAAAATGGGGGTTCAAACGGTGAAAGATTTCCCCCAAAATGGCCTGCCCAAACCACTAAACCAAGGAAGTTAAAATTTTGTATGAAGGTTCATACTCCGGCGTAGACATCAGCTAAAACGGGACATTTAGAAAAGACTACAGGTAAGAGCAAAAATGGGAAAGAGTTTCTGCTTAACGGCCTGCCAGTACTGATGGAAATAGGAAATTGAAATTTGGCCGCTATGATGGTATTTTTAAAAATTTCTCCCAAGCCTCTTTAGTTAGAAACTTGAAATTTTAAATATGTGTTCCCCCGGAGTATAAGCTAATTTTTTTTAAGGTACTTCCTAGAATTTTCGCCACCGACGTGTTAAAAATATAGGTTTGAAGGGGCCTCCCTAATCGCTGGAGCTATGAAGTTGGAATTTGGTATTTAGGTTTCTCCTCCCCTGTAGAAATCAACTAAGACGGGATTTTTGAAATATTCCACGGGGGTCTAAAAGTACCTCCTTAAACGTCAACATTAGCTAACACCGAATTTTTTGAAAATGAAATAACACTTTTCCTTGATGGCCTCCCAAAACCCCTGAAGGTAGGTGGTAGACAAAATTTTTGGAACTTTCTGCTGAAAGAGGCGGCCTGGCCAAACCTCTTGATGTAGGAAGTCGAAATTTGGTATGAAGGTTCATCCTTCAGTGTAGACATCAGCTAAGATGGGATTTTGGAAGGACTTCAAAGGAGAAAATTTTCTTATAATAGCCTGCCAAATCCCTCAAACAAGAAAGTTGCAATTTGGTATACAGGTTCCTTCTCCTGTGTAGATATCCACTGAGACGGGATTTTTCAAACTCTTACGGGAAGTGGAAAAGAAGCGAAGTCTCCCCCATGACGGCCTAGGGGCGAAACCGATGGGTAAACCGAGGGGCGAAAACGAGGAACATCCCTCTTCTCAGCCTGCGCAGACCCATTTGACTAAGTACCTGAAATTTGATATACCTGTTTCTCGGAGCAGGGGCTAACAACTGATTTTTCGAAATTTCTACGAGGGAAGGAAATGTCTCACTTATGGTGGCCTACCCAAAGCCCTTTTGCCTAGAAACCTGAAATTTAAAATATGCAAACTCTGAAATTTATTTTCTCTTGCGTTTGTGCTTATTCTCTATGAGGTATTTTTTAACCTTTTTCAAATATGCCAACTAGTATTACATAAAAATTTAACCATTTTATAGCAGTACATTTTCAATAATTTTTTAGACTGTATTGTAAACACATAAAATTTTTTAAATTTGGGTTTTTTGTTCGTATATGTTTTTGTGTTATTTTGGCATACTGTACTACAACAAATTTTTTTTTTCGTTGTAACAAAAATTGGGCTATTACAATAAAGAAGCGAAAAACGTGAATTTTTGAAAAAAAAACAAAATTATAAACATTCAGGGATACTATGCACAGCAAGTTTTTTTGTTACAAATTTTATTATGGTATAGTGAAATATTTAAAAAAATGTCAAAATATTATGTAATTATCTGTTTGTAGTTTAATAAAAAAGTTTTCCGTTCCATTTAAAAATAAAGGAACATATCTATATTAACTTTTTTATACATTTATTCGACATAATTTACTATCATTTACCATTTTTTTTTTTCAGTTTAATTTATTTTTTTCATTTATTTGAAATTTAATAAAAATTTACCCATAAAACGGAAACTTGTGGTTTATTTGTGTCCGTAACAGTTATTACAAATTTAAATTTTGTTTGCTGTCTGTTTCAAAAAAAAAATATTCCAAAAATTTAGAATTGCTTTTTTATTTAAATTGGTTGTATATATACAAAATTTTTCAATACAAATTATATGAACTTCATAAACACACATACATAAACAAACACATTCACACAAAAAGTGTTTATAGCTTCATATGCATATATACATATTGTATTGTATGAGTATAATAAAAAAAAACAAAAAATACAAAAACGGAAACAATTTCAAATAAATGAAAAAAAAACATTTATTTTTTAAGGATAGGTAGGTACAATTTTGACATTTATTTTAACTGATTATATCATTTGTGTCTTACGGATGTGTCAGTTGATTAATCAACATTTAAAAATAAATAACAAATGGCATTTAATTTAAATGAAAATTAAGTAGACCGGTTTTTAAATGAAATATGATTTCTTTTAAATGATATTTTCAGTTATTTTAACTTACAAACCTTTTTAAGTGTACATACAGAAGCATTCGAATCCTTTGGTTATCTTTGGGTCAATAAGCACCTACAATTGATAAAAAATTCTGTTTTGACAATGAATCCATATTCTCTGAGTGCTATATCTTAAGTTCTTTTTTCATAATTCAGGATACTTTTTAATAATAACTCTTATACACCGATTACTAGCTTAACGGTCTCTTGTTAAAAGTCAGTTCGTTTTTAAAAAGCTTATTTTTTCCAATAATTTCGCTTTTAGAATATTAAATTAAACTTAGTCTGTTGTAGGGATAAATATTCAATATATCGATTGTACACTTTCTAACCAAGAGCTAAAAAGTCCGTCAATGAAAGGACTTGTATATAAGTACGTAAATCCGTGTTCTTATCGCTGTGTGTGTGTTATGTGTTTGTTTAATTTTTTATATATACTTTTATTGCTTTGTTAAATGTTAAAAAAATATTGTATGTTAGTGGCACTTTTCCAAAACTTTCAAATGCATATAACATATGTATGTATGTATGTTTTACGTACATACCATAGTGACATTTACTATTTCCTAACATGTGTCCATGTTTGTACGTGTATTAAAGTTTTTATATATGTGTGTTTTCATTTATTTGCTTTGTGATCAAGAAAATATTTTTTGGCTAAAGAAACGCTTTAGTAAAAGTTTTTTTAGCATAATTTTCCGAAAATGTCATAGCAAACTATTTAAGGATTTACACCCTATGGACAAATATAAATGGTCCATGATTTAAGATGGGCATTTTAAAAACCAAACTTTTATTTTGTTGGTCTTTTTGTATTTTTGTTTTGACATTACATAAAAATAAGTTCATTTATGTAAATATGTTGGTCTTTTTGTATTTTTGTTTTGACATTACATAAAAATAAGTTCATTTATGTAAATAGGCATTAGTTCACTAAAAAGTTTACATTTGACAGTGTCACAATCTTAAACATGAACTTTAACAAAAGTTTTCTTTACATACAATTTTAATTTATTGACAAAAACTATTTTAAAATTTGCAATAACCTTTTGTAGTTTTATGCATATTTTTTATATTGTTAAAATGGGAATGAAAATAACTTCCAAACCTTACATTCAATATCCTCTATGAATCAATTTTTTTCAAATATCTTTTTGATGGAAAACTGTTCACTCATGAGAGCTATAATTCTAACGATAAAAAATCTATTTTAGTACTCTTTTTTAAAATTTGTCATTTCTCTATGAACCATAAGATTTATTTTTGAATGCAATACACTCTATCATCCACATTATCAACTTATTAAAACACATAATTATTATTAATATAATAATTACCAGTGTTGGTATAAACCGTTTTTTTTTTATAAAAATATTTTTTTTTTGTTTGTGGAAAACCTTATTTTAGACCAACATTTTAGTTTTCCCAACGTTGGCAAGTTATTGCTAACAATTTATATGTCTCTTACGTAATTTTAACCCAACTAACCGTTAGCCAGAAGTTATAATTACTTACGTTTTTAGCTTTCACGTTTTAGCAATTTTTTTAATATAATACTACACTCAGAATATTATGTAGTATACTGTTTGTAGTTTAATAATAAAAGAACATATATTTACTTTTCAAAGAAATATCTATTTTACTTTTTTTTATATTTGTTTAAAATGATTTACTGTCATTTGCAGTTTTTTTTAAATTTAATTTATTTTTTATTTAATTTTTTTGAAAATTAATAAAAATGTACCAACAAAACGGAACATTTTGGTTCATTTGTTTCCGTAACAGTTATTACAAATAAAAATTTTGTTTGCTGTTTGTTTCTATTTAAATTCTTTGTATAGATAAATAATTATTTCAATTAAAATTACAAAAACTTCACAAAATGTGCCTATAGACATACTACATACAAAATTTTTGTAGATTGAAAAACAAACGATATTACAAAAAAAAAAACGGAAACAATGTCAAATAAATGAAAAATCAGTTACTTTTTACCGAATTGGTAGATACAATTTTAACATTTATTTCTAGCATAATTAATCATTAGTTTTTTTATATGTCAGTTTTTTAAACAACATTTAAAAATAAATAACAAAAACCATTTGGGTTAAATGAAAAGTAAGTATAAATGAAATGAATTATTTTTTAAATGATATTTTCTGTTATTTTAACTTATAATTAGTGTAAATTACATGTTAAAAACAACTATGCTATCCATCAAAAAAATATAAAAAAAGTTAATAACATAATATTGTTGATATAATATGTTTGATTTGTATAAATCTTATTCATAAAGGTATAAATTTACGTTCGGTTCAAGATCATGAAATATTTTAAAAGAAAACAATTCTATTACAATATTTGTAATGATATTTGAAAGCCATTTTCTGACCAGCTAAAAACTTCATAAACTTCATCATTGTTTTAATTATATAGTAGTAGCTCATCAAGTTGGTCGTTAAAAACTTAAGGCTCGATTACTGTCCTTTAGAAATCTAAATTACAAATTCAAAATTTATTTGTGAAGCACAAAAGATTTAATTTTTCACTAAACCATGAGAAGGGCTTTAGATGCAATGAAAAAGGATCATAAAAGAAAACTTCCATCCTATGACACCCCTATGTAAAAATCATTGGTTCTGATCCAAATTTTCACAACACCGGAATCAAAATCACTCCTTCTTTTTCTTTTCTTTTGCTACTTTTTTTTTGCTGGGTGATAACAAATACCAGTCCGATCGAATTAGTAAATAATACCGCAATTTTTAACAAAAATCCCATATTTAAATTTATAACTTCTTTTTAGAACAACATAATTTTCAATTAAAATGATATAAATATTTGAAGACATGCGTGGTATTGTTATTTAAAACGTTAAAGTTTTAAATTTAAATTAATTTCATACTGTAAAGTTAAACCTTGTGTTAACTATTGACCAGCAAAGAAAAAAGTAATAAAAGAAGAGAAAAGGAAGCAGTGAATTTGATTCCGGTGTTCTGAAAATTTGGATCGGAACCAATGATTTTTACATAGGGATGTCATAGGGTGGAAGTTTTCTTTTATGATCTTTTTTCATTTCATCTAAAGCAGTTCTTAGGGTATAGTGATAAATAAGATCATTTGATGGTCCCAAATAAATTTTTAATTTTTATTAAATTTTAAACAGAGGGTTTAGTATTCGGATATTAAGGCTGGATTAGCCAGAGGTAAGTGTATCCCTGTATAGCAAATTCAATAAGTTAAATAAGAATAGAAGATGTTGTGTTGTATTTTTTGTGTCAGTCTTTTTCATTGAACATATGAAATACATACACAAAACGTAAATACACAACAAAAACGTAATCAAAATAGATTTTTATTGTGTATTTACGCACAAGAATGACATAAATATATACAACACAACATCTTCTATTCTTATTTAACTCATTGAATTTGCTATACACAAATACGTTTACATTTACGTCTGGCTAATCCAGCTTTAAAACAGATTTTCGTTGTGTATTTACGTTTTGTGTATGTATTGTATATCTCTAATGCATAAGAATGACACAAGTACCCTACGGGAAATGAAGGGTCGATTGATCCAAGGTGAAAAATCTGTGATATATTAATGAGGGACATTTCACAAAACTGGTGTAAAATATAATTCAATGTTTGAAAAAGTGGTAATTGCTGTAAAACTACCAGTGTCCCAAATATTGAAATGGTGACAGAACATTGACTGGTTCTTTCTGGATATATCATGTAACTAAAGAGAAATGAACGTAACACAAATGTTGACTAAAGAAATTAGGACTGTCATAGTTGAAATAATGACAAAACACGGAACTGGTTCAACAGTGTATAAAAGAATGACAATCCGTGGCGAAAACCACAATCCCGCGACTCTTGCAAAGTTGACATAGTACTGAACTGATTTAAAGAGAACCGATTTTGTGACTTTAGAAATGATGACATAACACTAATCTAGTTGAAAAAGAAGTGATTACGCAACTGTTTAGATAGTGACATATAAATGCAATAATTCAAGATGAATCCAATGTGCATGGTGAAGTGTCAATGACAGACAGGTATAACAACACTTAAGAGTTTATTAAGAAACACTTTGAGGGGATTTTATTCCTAAAAATCCAAAATTTGTTATTGAAAATTTTGATCGACCACTTTTTTCTCTTAACATTGTTAAAATTTTATTAAAAAACCATGGTATGAACAACTTACCAGCCTATTTACTCGCTTAATTACTTTTTTTCGCGATGAGCCCAAAAGTAATGAGTGGTCATTACCTTCTCACTTACAAAAAACACAAAGTAATGGGTGGTCATTACCCTCTCGCTTACGAACAGCCAAAAAAGAATGAGTACCCATTGCTTTTTGGGCATCGCGAAAAAAGTAATTAAGCGCGTAAATTGGCTGGTAAGTAGTTGATAACATGTTTTTGCTGGGTATAATACTGGCTCTTGACTTTATTTGTTTAAATTATATTAATCCATTTTTCGAATTATTTGAACAAATATTTTTCACAAGTCTGTGATTAATTAATAATCATTTTTAAGGAATAATTTGGTATTGAATAAAGTGTGATATGATATAATTTATATTAAATTAATTTTGTTGCGATAGAATAATTTGTTTTATGATTTATTTTATTTATTTATTTTTATTTATTAATCATATAATTACAAATTATATGTTAATACCCTAACCGAGCACTAGCAACAAAGGCCTTCGGCTCGTTGTAGCGAAAACAGACCAGAGCCTCTGGTGGGAATTGAACCCACGACCCCCGCACTGATAAGCTAGCACGCTACCATCTAGCCTACCGTAAATCAAACACTCCATTTTTTTGTTGGAATGATTTGTTGAAGTTGATTCATTTGTTAATACATATTAACTCAAAAGATGTAACGATCACAAAAATTTCATTGGAGTCATTTTAAAAGAAAATAGAATTTGGCTTGTCTATGCCATAGTTGTGTGTGTATAAAATTTTATATAAACCCTATGAACCACCAAATAATTTTCAATATGTCCCACTGTGTAGTAAGCGCGGTTTTGATACTATTCTAACCAACATGTTAATGTTTGTTATTATAAAGATTAAAATATCTATATAAGCGAGTAGAATTATGTTTTTTTTTTTAATATTAGATTTTTTAAATATTCAAATAGCAATTTTTAAAGGGGCATCTAATTTTTTTGTATTTTATTAAAATGTGTTTGCGGAAGGTTAAACTAACATTTTCTGACGAGAATAATCAATACGCCTCAAAATGCGTTTATGGAATGATATTCGAGTGAAATTTAATTCATTTTAAAAAAGTGAAAAACAAATCTAATTCTTTATCATCCTTATAAATAATAAAAGCAGCCACTTATGTTTTTAGCCGTAGAAAATCTGATACTGGCTTGAAAATCTTTTAAGTCTAAACATTTTTCTGAATCAAATAAATTTTCTTCCGTATAAAAACAACTAAAATTTCGAGAACTTCTATTGTACAATATGGTTGAAATCAAAAAATAAATATTTTTGAACACAAACCAAAAACGACCTTTTTGAATTCGATCTAACGTTTTTGATTTGCGAAATAATAATTCTTAATTTGTTTAAAATACTTGATTCTTATAAAAACATTGATTTATTAGGAGTAAATTTAATTTGCATCTGCAATTTTTATTGAGTCAATGAATTAAATATAAGTTCATTTATTACATATAAAACTCATTGGCTCATAAACAATATATTTAAATTCGTGAATTAAAACCAATTCCATTTAATAATTTTTTTAAAATTGAATTATTTGATTTTGATTTACTATTCTCTCTTGGAAATTTTCCAAAAAAATATTTTTTTGCCGATCAGATGCGATTTTGAGAGTAAAATTAAAGGGAAAGTCGGAAAAATATTGGCTGCCAAAGAGCTAAACTACGCCCTAGAGCATTAGCCTCCACAGACCTGCTTTTAAGCCCACCCATAATTTGAAAATTTTGAATTAATGTTTTGTTTAATTAAATAGCAAACAATTTTTTGTTCCTCAATTTTGTTAAAATTTGAAAAATATTCACATTCTGTGACTGTATTTTTTTTTTTTTTTTGAAGAAATAATTTAAAATCGCCAAATACACAAAAAATTGTGAAAACTTTTGTAATAAACATTGCAGGTAAATTCAGTGACAGGAACTTATCAAAAATACGTTCTTAATATGAAACACACGGAAGAAATTTTGACAGGTTAAATTCTAACCACTTGCAAAAGTCAAGTGATATGTCACGAAACTATTCATTCCCTACAAGTTCTGCAACATAACACATTGTGATTGATATGTAACCAGCTTTTTAGTAATTACTTGTCCTCAGTCCTATGGTATGTACATTTGAGCCAGTCATGAGACTTGTTATGTGTAAGATAATTTTAACCTGTTCTGTTGCGCATTCACTTACACCAATGCAGTTATATGGTACCCTACACAAGGTCAGCGATATGTCGCAAGTAGCTTAAAAGGTAGAAATTGCCAAGTCCTATGACAAGCCCATGTTAAAGTTACCGGTTACTTTCATATAAGAGAACCAACTCGAGGACCGGTTTTTGCCACAAAGTTCCGGTCACGTGACTAACTCTGTGACTGGTCCATTTCCCGTAGGGTATAAACAACACTAATTCTTCTATTCTTATTTAACTCATTCCTATATTCCATTTCAGCCCATAAAAAGTACAAATTAAGGGCTCTTTAGAGCTCGCCGTTGACTGAAAAGGAGTTTCCAGCAGCATTTTCAAAACAAACAAAAAAAATGGGTCAATGATGCCACCACTTCAAAATCCACACCAAACTGCAACTACCCTGCGGGAAAAGGACCTATCCCAGGATACGTCATGTGACAGGTTCACTATATAGGGATCGGTAACGGGACCGTTTTTTTATATGAAACGGACCGGTCACTTTAACATGGAGGGGGTCAATTGCCCTCTGGGACGTTTCACAGGACTGGTCTAAAAGAAATTGTCACACAACTAACCCCAAATAACATATCACAGAACCAACGCAAAAGAACATGTCATCACTTTAAATCGATCACGATCTTTTCACCTATCTCATGATATGTATTTTTGGAATCGTTCCAGTTTTCACTTATCACGTGAAGGGTCCAAATTTTTCACATGGTATATTTGTATTGACTTTCAGTCAGTATCATACCTTCGTGTGCCAAAATGCTGTATTGTACAAACTGTGCGATTGTGGAAAATAAGTTTTGCACGAAATGAAGCACCCGCAGCAAGTACTGTACGCAAGCTTGTGCAAGCTTGTGCAAAAAGTTCCCGGAGGTCAGTTTAGATGCATTAGCTTTTGACATATGGGTCTTTTGTTTCCCAAATACGACAATTTCGTTTGCCGCCGAGATGAAAATACGACTCGTCAGAAAAGATTATTTTTCGGCAAAAATTCAATGTCCCATTGGAGCTTTTGTAAGGCTCAAACTGAGAAGCCGTAAAGAAGTGGATGGTCGATTACTTTAATTTCTTAATCAGTTGGATATTGTAAGGGAATAATTCGAGATTTTTGTGTAGAATTCTCATCATGCTGGTGCGTAAAATGTCAAATTGTTGGTGAGTCGATGTTCTGGGATTTAGTTGCACACTCCACAATCTCATCGGTAAGCACCGCATGGTTGTCCACTAGCAAGCCAGTCTCACGAACTTTTTGCACAAGCTTGCGTACAGTACTTGCTGTGGGTGCTTCATTTCGTGCAAAACTTATTTTCAACAATCGCACAGTTTGTGCAATATATACCATCTGAAAAAATACAAGTATTTGAACTTCAAAGAAAAAAGATAGTGAAAGCGAACTGCACGTTGATTTATTAAGTTAAGGGAAGCAGAAAAGCAAACTTGTGTTTTTCAATATCAGTTTATGGTTGATTTGGCATATGTAATTAATGAAGCCTATAATCTTAACTTACTTAATCAAATTTTTATTATCTTTCATTAACTTTTTTCTTTAAAATTGTGAGTTAAATTGAAGAAACGTAATTACAACTAACACTATAAAACACGGATAACGGTAATAAGGTTCTTCGATAATCAGAAACTGCATTACATTCGACTAGTTCTTAATATCTTTCTGAGTATTCTCCATGATTACAAATATTAAAATTTTTCTACCAATTTGCAAAAAGAAATGTTTTCATGATCTTGAATCGAACAAATCTCCACGCAATTATTATAAATAGTTACCTAAACCTTGCATATCTCTCCAGTAGTTGTACTGGAAATCTAGGTACTGTTACAACTATGAACGTATGCAAATTTGTCTAAGAACAGCGAAATATAAGTTTATATTTTCTAATAAATATAAACAAAAAAAAAATAGATTAAACTTACAGACAGATAGATATGTAGGTGTATCTGTTAAAATAATGAACATTCAAAATGTATTTTATGTATTTTTGTTGTTGCAAAAAAATTAAAAATTAAAAATTAAAATTCTTGTAGTTGTACATATGTATTTACATAGTGAAACAATAACAGCAGAAAAATCAACAAACCAAGAAACAGAAAAATACTAGAAATATACATTCATATATACTTAATATGAGTGCATGTGTGCATATGATTTATGCATGTACATTATACCTGTGCATAGTTGATACTTCCAAAAAACTAGAAAAATTGCGTTAAAACAATAGAAATTTACATTCGTTGTGTTTGTCAAAAAAAATAGTTTTTCATTGTTAAAACACACAATATTGATGTAAAAGTATTGAGCATTAGGGTATCGAGTACTCACACGCAGAGAAAAAACATGGTTGGGATAATCATATTTGAAGAGCATCATATATTTTTGGAATTATGATTGTGCCAACCATAGTCGTACTATATTATGGTTATCATATTATGATAATAAAATACTATAATTTTACCATAATATGGTCCCTACACTTATATTATGATTCAAAAATTACCATATGATGATTCTAAATCAACATATTATGATTCCTGTATTATCATTATATGATCCCTACAAAATTATATTTATGATCCTTCTTATTATATTATGATTATTAATATACATAATATGACTAATGAAATATGAAAATTCTAATGACTATTTCGTACAGAATAATTACTAAATTTTTTAATTTTAAGCATTTGTTAAAGAAAAATATGTGATTCTAGAAAGTGAGTAGAAATTTAAAAACATACGATTTTTCTCAAAGAAGAAAAGTTCCTGAGAATCGAGGTTTTCTGTTAGGCAAAACTCTTAGAATA
Source organism: Eustalomyia histrio (assembly GCA_949748255.1). NCBI lineage: Eukaryota > Metazoa > Arthropoda > Insecta > Diptera > Anthomyiidae > Eustalomyia > Eustalomyia histrio. The sequence continues at coordinate 100,711,479 of OX456525.1, forward strand.
CAAAAAAGGTTTAAAGATAATGTTCTCAAAGCTAAGATCTTTTCTATAAGAGAAATTAACATATCTTGAATCATTTTTAATTTTTCTACAAGAAGTTCTTAGGCACTAAGTATTTTTCATTATGATATGAGAAAAACTTTTTAAAATCTAAAAAAGTTTCTCAAAGGTAAACTATGAAAAAGTTCTTAAAATTTAAGAATTTTTCTAAGAAATGTTTTTTCTAAAAAAATTGATATTAATGACTTGTAATGAAAAATTGTCAAGGAAAAAATCATAGATTCTAAGAATTTTTCTTGCAAGAAAATTTTGATTCTGTGGACTTTTTTTAAAGAAAAATATTTACATTTTTTTTTAAATTCTAAGGATTTTTTTAATAAAAAAACCTTTGATTCTAACGACATTTTTACGATTTTTTTAGAAAATTTTTAGAAATTTTTCTATTAGGAATAGTCCTTAGAATCTTCGAATATTTCTACTGATTTCTACTAGAAAAAGTCCTTAGAATCGAAGTATTTTTTATGATAAATTTTATGATAAAAAGTCCTCAGATTCTATGAATTTTTCTTATGATAAAAAGTCCTCAGAATCTATGAATTTTTCTTTCAAAGAAAGGGCTTAGAATCTATGTTTTTTAGTAATATAAGAATCCAAATAGTATACAGAATGTGAGAATTTTATTTTAAGGAAAATCCATAGAATCTAAAAATGTTTTTATCAGATAAATTTCTAAATATATAGTATTTTGTGTAGAAACCTTTTCGTACAAAAACATCTTAGGTTCTACAGACTTTTTCTAATTAAAAAAATATTTTATTTGTATAATAAAAAATTTGTACAAGAAATGAATTAATAAATATATATTTTTTAAAGAAATACTTTTTATTGTTTTTATTGAAACGAATTAAAAAATAGAAAATGTTTATATAGAATGTTTTTGATAATGAATTGATTAGTGTAAATAATATTATATTTATACGAAATTTTCGAAAAAGAACGCTTTAAAATCTTCTAAATTTTAATAAAAAAAAAATAACTGGAACTTAATGGGTCAATTGATGAAATGTTAAATTCCACATGAAAGGTATTTTCTACCCATCTGATATTTGTCCAGTTTTAGTAAACAATATATGATTATTATTTTATGATATCAAGCCAATTTTATTACCATAAATGTCAAAATCATGTTTTATTTTATGTATAATTATTTATTGATTGTTGGCAGCATTTTATGGTTGAATAATTATTATATTTTTGTTATGGTCAGAATTTTCATTCCCACAGTATGGTTACATCCAATCATGTTATAAAATAGAGGGTGTCAATTATAAAATAGTAAAATATTTACTATAATAATTATGGTGGCGACCATGTTGATTGTTAAAAAACTAATAACAAGGTTGTGAAAACCACACCCGATTGCAGCAAGCTTAATATAGTAGCAGTGATCATGTTCCAACCATGTTTTTTCTCTGCGTACAATACCTACAGTTTTTTTTAGTGTTCAATATTAAAAGTACTTAATTTATCTAGATTTGTATTTTTTTGCACATAAGCATAACACTACTAAAATATAACACTTATTTTTTGGTGTGAAAATACAACACTGTTTTTGAATAAATACTTGAAACGATTGGAGAAGTATCGAGTATACTGTTAATAATTCATGCATAAAAATAAGGAAAAATGTCAAAGCAAGTAAAACTGTACTTTAATAAATATTTTTCAGATAATTTTATCCTAAGCTTACACTTTTAAACAACTTCAATTTTAATATAAATTAATAAAATTTTAAAATTAACTGATTAAATTCCTAAAACAAATAATTTGCTGTGGTTGATAAATTGAAAAAATCAGTGAAAATTTAATTGTTTGTATATTTTTCTGAAAACTTATATTACACAATGCTGGCCATCGAATTTTATTATGATGGCAGATTTCTTAAAAAATGACCAGAACCACCCAACTAGAATAAACTTGGAAGGAAGATACACTCAGCAAAAAAAGTTAGCAGAAAAATTTGTAAACTGTTTTCAATCCCACTTTACCGTTTTTGTACTCATTTTTAGTAAAAAAATTATTATTTAGCAAATCTTTTTGGTATTTAAATTTTAGAAATTACAGAATTTGTACAAATTTTTATCATTTTACAAATTTTTGAAAACCGATTTGCTAAAATTAGCAAAAAAAAGTTACTAATTCTAAAAAAGTGGATATTGAAGGAAATGATATTTCTAATTAAAACTTACACATACAAACTTAAGTTATCTTAAAACGTTACATAGATAAAAAAGGGATCGGAAGTAAAAAAAAAATTATTTAAAATATTTTTTAAAACAGAAATTACCAAATCAAAACAAAATAATATATTTGTTAATGTTTTTACAATTTTTAAGCTTTTGATTTTTTTTTTAATTTTGTCTAAAATATTTTTTGAAAAAAAAAAATAAATAAAAAAAAATTTGGAATTTTGTACTAATATTAATAATATTTAGTAAATTTTTTTATCTGAATATAGCAAACAGATTTTATATTCCACTTTACAAAAAGTTTACTTAAATTTTGTAGCGGCTACTAATTTTTCTACTAATTTCATTGTACTACACTTCAGCAGAAATGTGTTGCTAAGATTAGCAAAAAATACCGCTGGGCTCAAATTAGCAAAATTTCCCGTAATAACAACAAAATCTTCAGTTGCGATTACAGACTTTTTTTGGTGAGTGTACCATGCCCAAAAATACACAAAGAGCTACGGGAAAAGTGCATTTGATGTAAAGCTGCCAACAACTTTCAACACCATACCAATTGACGTGCTCAACAATTCCAACAACAAAAACATAAGGAATAAATTTGTTTAATAGCCAACAAAAATATAATAATTTATAAAAATCAATTGATAATTAGCAAATCCAATTCTAATATCAACTTTATTTGTTTTTTTTTTTTTTGAACTAGCAGACAAGCCATAATAGCTTCATAGGGTTCTGAAAGAAATATATTGTAATTTTTCTTGAAGTAAATAATAAATAAATAGAATATTTAATAAATAATAAATAATAATAAGTATTAATCGATTAAAACGAAAAGTCTATTAAATAAAAACCCTAATAACAATGAAACGAAAGCATTTGCGACCCTTAGTTTTTTCAGATTATCAATTAATAGTTACTATTGTCAATTAAAAAAAAATATTTTTAATGATAAATGTTTTTAGTAATTACAAATATATATTTTTCTAATTTAAGGATCTTTAACAAGAATATCAAATCAAATAGTAATATATCGATTAAAAAAAGTTGGTAGTTAAAGGGTTTAAGGAACATTTTTTACTTCTCTGACGTTGGCTTAATGGTATTTTCCATATCTCTTTCCTAGATTGTGTAAAAGCTATTTGTAAGATTACATATATACGAAACACCTTCATAAAATCTTTTCTGTCTCTTCATTTAAGATTTTTGCAATTGAAATATACGTTTGTGTTATATTTATATTTATATAGAAATAGTCGGTATGACATGTATACTATGCAGCATTTTTTCTTTTTATTTCCTCAACTCGATTAAAATAGTTTATATATAATTATATGTGGGTGTATCTAAGAATATAACATCAGATATAAATACATATTTCGGATCAAGGCCATATCAATTATATATAACATTAGTTTTGTAATACATTTGTGCTTCTATTAAATTTATTTGAGCAAAGGTTATCACGGGTTTTTTTTAAATATTTCAATTACATATTATATCTTAATACCCTAACAGAGCACTAGCAACAAAGGCTTTTGGCTCGTTGTAGCGAAAACAGAACAGAGCCTCTGGGGGGAATCGAACCCACGGCCCCCGCACTGATAAGCTAGCACGCTACCAACTAGCTTTGCCCAAAAAGTGGCGAAGTTCAAAACATGGGGCGTCGCGCATTAAATGTGATATTCCCTTGCTCTGTTCAACGTAGTATCTCGTACACAATCCAAAATTTAAAATTGCATTACCTCGGATCCTCTTGAACTTATTTGAGTCAAATTTGCAATGGCGTTTATAAACAAAATCCTAAGGTATGTGACAAAAGTAGGCGTGATGGGAGCGTGTGACGCTTCGCATAAAACCTACTAATTTAAAATGCTTAACCTCGAGTCGTGTTTATCATACTTAAGTAACTTTATAACTGCTTTACAATAATAACTGTTTCACATATATCAATTATCAGAATATTTTAAAGATTTATATTCTTTATATTTTATTCATATTTTAATGATGCAAGCCCAATTGCTTTTAAATTTTTTAAAGCGAAAATATAGAAGAAAAATTCAAAATTGGGCTATTTAACGATTTATTACATGTGCGAAAATAAAAACTACAGCACCATATTAACATAGTGTCGGCGCAAAATATAACATCAAAAGTTTATATATTTCTTTCAGTGTAAGGAGTACAGTAGAAATTTATTCCTCTCCAGTATCTCCTTTCCTTTCTAGTGACCGAAGTTTTTTTTTGTTTTGACATTTCAATTTTAAAAAATAATAACAAGAAATAACTTTTCTTATGAAAATTTGGAAACGAACATACTTAGTTAGTTAGTTAATAGTACATTGTTCATTCTCTAGTACATAAGGAGAACATGAGAGCCATATAATATCGTATGTTAATTTTACTTATCACACGTTTTTTGTTTACAAAAATTCTTAAAATGCTTCCCGCATTGTTAAGAAAATTAAAAACAAAAATCAAGAGAATAAGAACAAACGTTTTGAATATAACATAGATAACATTTCAGAACTGCAATGGTCAACGCGTTTTAAATGTCTGTTTGTAGCGAAAAATATGGCACGTTGCTGTTCTGGGCCGTTCTTAGGCCGCCCAATTCACAGTATGTGTCGGGCAAATCATTTGCCAAATATAATACAAATTTCATAATTTAATGTAATAAATCATATAAGGTTAAGTTATCCAAACTAAAATATTATTTTTATAATAACATAAACTTCATAAACCATTTGAAATGACAAAACATTTGCAACCAAAAAAAAATTATTACCTGCTTTTTTTAATATTTCGTAGCGAATTCCTTATTTTCAATAACAGCCTTGCATCGCATGTACTCTATCCTGTATCCTGTGGTATACCATTCCATGCATCTTGGATGCGGCTAAAAAATTCATCGGTATTTTGGATGTTATTTCAATAAATTTTCTGCTTTATAATTGACTACAGGTACTCAATCAGGTTAAGATCCAGTGAAGGAGGTGGACATTGCTTTACATTAACACTTTTTTGCCCAAACCAAGGATTTACCACCTTCGTTTTCGTGCTGAAACATCCAACGTTACGGCATTTCGCAGTCACCATATAGCAACATAACGCTAATAGTAATGTTTATGTAAAACTATTTACTCATTACACCACGAATACGATGAAGTGGCCAAAGGTATTGGTAGAAAAACATCCCAAGGAAATGTCAGTGTCACCTCCATGTTTGACTGTCTTTATACAAAACAATTTTTGGACTCGTTTTCTTTTTACGCAAGTTAAAATACAATAATAATAAGATAATATATGTATACCCCAAAAAGAATGCTAGTCATTCTCTGGCTATAATTTCTTTCATTGCTTCCTTAACTTCAGTTAACATTCTTTTATGATCTTTTTGGTGTTATTCGAAGGAACTGCCAGAGGAATTCATATGTTCATACTTCAAATGTAGTGATTTGGATATAAACCCGATGCATATCTTAAAAAATCACTATTTATTGCTTCTAAAGCATAAGTTATAGTATACGGTATATTTTCTGAATCCAAAGCATTTATTCAAAATATTGTTTTCTGAGCCTTTAAAATCGAAAACTTCAATAAGAAAATAGTTTTGATGAACTTTAATAATTTTTTATTAAAATTATTTTCATTGTCGATAAACAGTTTTTTATTTGATTATTTTTTTATATTTTATGTTTTTTAATTTCATCTAGATCCAATTGCGAAACTGGAACAAAAAAATGGTCCCTTAACTTTTTAAAAGAGTCCATATTTTTTTTAAGAAGAAAATATGATGTATTTTAGGGTAATGTATGAATAAACTTAGAAGTTATGGCCAATTATGTAAACAAAATAAATTTGAAAATGAATGAAAACCACTAAGGCGTATTATTGATATAAATATTAGTATTTTAGTTTTATCAATCATACGCACTGATGTCAATAACTTCAGTATTAATACTTTATACCAGACTTCAAATCTGATCCAAATTTTCGGAAAAGTCGATTCTCAAATTTATTTTTATTGATTGAATAATTTTTAACTTTATTAATCAATATCAAATTTATATAATCATTTTGATTTTTATTTATTATTTTAATATAATTACACGAATTGATTTAATTGTAACAAGTAACTGCAACCAACAATGCTTCATTTGATGTATACTTCGCGACTTAAAACATAAAAATATTATTAAATCAAATCAAAATTGAATCAATATAAATTATACCAAATTAACATCACACTTTACTCAATATTAAATCATTGCTTTTTAGGGATAACAAATTATTTACAGATTCATAAGATTAAAAAATTTTAATGCGAATTGATTGAAAAAAGAGTTAAATTTTATTTATTTATTTATTACGAAAATGTTTTCTGAAAATGTCTTCTGACAATTACTCTCTTCAAAATTAGACTGAAAACAAATAAAAATTTCGTGGCTTTGCTTTTGTTTATAACATTTTATTAATACATTAACCACGGCTTGTGTTTGCAGTATCTGCTAGATACCACTATGTGGTGTGAATATGAGGTTGTGCTAATGTTTCTAACTACCAAATAAAACACATTAGACTTTGACTCACCTTAGAACAACTTTCTAACTGACCTTTAAAAGGTCGTACGGAAGATATTTAAATGAAATTTGGTACATAAGTTTATGTGGGTCCAAGAACAAACCCTGTGGAATTTGGTTAGAATCAGTCAGACCTGTCTCCCATATAAAGGTTTTATCTGAGTTGCTAAACGGCTATTTTGTAGTCAACCTAAAGAAAATTCTTATACTTATTCAAAACTGGTTTTTTTTCAAATCTGTAAAACCATGGCCCAACTAGAACCATTTTAATTGATTTTAAACCCCAAAGGGAAGTCTAGTAAATGTTACACTTTACTTATTTGCAAATATGGTACCCAAATAAATATAAAATTCCTACAAGATCCAGGGATCCATATTTTGACTGTTCCCTACTTAACTTTACGGTCGATGTGGGGTAATAATTATCGCCTTTGACTGTTACACGGATGGTTGAGTGTTCGATCACCAGCGATGGCAACATCAACAAAGAAAAATAATTTATAAGAGATTTCTATCCCTCATATACACGAAAGCAATCCAGTTAGAAAAATATAACCACAATCATAAATTTAAAAAAAATAACATAATTTTATTTACAAGAATAGAATGCTTACAGTCACTTTAAATAATTTGTGTTATTAGCCCAATTTTTACATCAGCAACCAATTGATTTTTTTCCAACCAAATCATAGTGTTTCTTCCAATGAATTTCGAACTTTAAAAACAATTAAATATATATCTTATAAAATTAATTGATTAATAATATTATAAGACGGTTATTACAATAGAATTCAGATATTATATTTCCGATTTAATTTTCATTGGTATTTACTAAAAAATAACATTTCGAACATTACGGTAGTTTTGACAAAACGTCGTAAATATAAATTTAAAATCATAATGAAAAATTTTTAAAAGAAAAAAATCAAAGAAGCAACTGATTTAAATATTTAAAAATTAGTAATCTCAAAAAAAAAATATGCAAAATGGTTTTCATAAGGAACCACAAAAGGATTTTTTGGTGCGTTTTGGTAAAAAAATTATGGTCAAAAATATGAGGCAAAATATATATATTAATAAAATCAAGATTTTCACTTATTTATTTATAAACTTTATGCATTTTTTTCAGAATTATAGAAACCCAATTTAATTAAGACCAACATCAAGAAACAAATTAAAGCCAATATAAAAACAGCTCGGTCAACAATGCGAAGAATTATCAGGGATAATCAAATTGTAATTCATTTCGGCTGGAACTTTTTAAACACTCTAGTTCAGAGAAATTTCATATGTTCTCCGTTTTAGCCCAATAATTTATCTATATATATAGAAAAGCTTTCCGAAATCAATATTTAGTAAAATATCCTCAGAATATGATAGTTTCTCTATAGTAAATGTTCCTAAGAACCTTTGAGTATTTTTGTTGTAGAAAAGGAGAGTTTTTCTTTACAAAAAAAGCTTAAAAGTATTCTACGGTGATTGCGACATACGAAGCCTTTAGGTTACCTGATCATACAAGAGTCTTTCGGGCAGAGATTCTGGCTATCTGATAAGCTTGCAGACTCTTGTGTGCGGTTGGAGCACAGGGATCCGTGGAAGTCTTCGTCGATAGTCAGGTGGCGCTTATGTCCTTGAATTCGCATATTAAATATCGGTGAGTGTAAGGAAGAACCAAAGACCCTTGAAACCAGGATGAACAAACTACATTTTTTTTTTAGTCACGCATGATCCCATGGTGCCATGGTGCCATGATGCCATGATGCCAAATGACGAAACTACAAAAAATTCTTAGGCGACACCATGAAATTCTTAGGCGATTTACAGAAACATTTAGCCAATTGCAATGGTACAACCCCAAGTACAGTGATTGTGTTGTGAATGTATACATGTTTGAATTTTTTTTTTCCAAACATTCAACAAAAACACAATATTAATTATTATTATAACAAACAAATGGATATTTGATTTTTTTTTGCTTAAGACAACAAACAAAACAATGGTAAACGTGAGTATGAAAGAGACAAAAAACACAAAACATGTATACATTCACAACACAATCACTGTACTTGGGGTTGTACCACTGCAAGTGGCTAAATGTTTCTGTAAATCGCCTAAGAATTTCATGATGTCGCCTAAGAATTTTTTGTAGTTTCGTCATTTGGCATCATGGCATCATGGCTCCATGGCACCATGGCATCATGCGTGGCTAAAAAAAATGTAGTTTGTTCATCCTGGTTTCAAGGGTCCTTGGGAAGAACTGTCGAGGCTAAGCTGCCAGTTCCTGATCACTTTGGTCTTGGGCCTCTGGTCACAGTAATTTTTACAATAATGATTGCGCCGACAAATCAGCTAGTGCAGGGACTCCACAGTGATGTCATTATTAAGTATGTGAACTTCTAACGACAGAAGTCGCGTCGCTCGTTTCTGTCTTCACCGTTTGTTATACTGGCGACAACTACAAATACCTGCCATTAGGAGTATATAAAGAACAAATCTGGGTCAGTCGCCAGCCTTGAACGAGAGAACAGTATCCTTGCGAATATCCTTGAAGGCCCTGTGGATATCCTTAAAGATCCTGTAAACATCCTTAAAGGTCCCGCTGATATCCTTTAAGTTCCTTCTAAAACCCTTGATGGTCCTGCTGATATCCTTCAAGGTCCTACTAACATCCTTGAAGGTCCTGTGAGCATCCTTGAAGGTCCTGCAAACATCTTTGAAGGTCCTGCTGATATCCTTAATAGTCCTGCTGATATCCTTGAAGTCCTTCTTATATCCTGAAGGCCTGCGAATATCTTGGAAGGTTCTGTGGAGATCCTAGACGTAGTTCATCAGAGGGAGCGTGCCGTCCCCGGTCTCTGTCCTCCCCTTTCGAAGACACCAGAAGGAGCGTGCCATCCCAGGTCGCTCCTTTATTCTCTCACCCTCTCCTTTTTCTCCCTCTCACTCTCTTTCTCTCTCTCTTTATCAATCCTATAGTCCTCACCTCAATAAATGAATTAACCTTTGAAACGTATAAAATCACGTCTTTTACTCTCGGTCACTGAATTATCGGATGAGGAGGGAACGGTAAGTTATCTCCTTTGTGATTGCCTGGCTCTGCAGGGCATCCAATATAAAACTTTGGGCGATCATATACTGCAGGACACGTCGGTGATATGGGACGTAGAATAGGGTGATATTTTACGTTATCTCAATCTTTTGGTTGGTTCTAGTTCTCTGACTATCAGCTCCCTACGGTTTCAATGTCCTTTAAAACAGAGACGATCTCTTGATTTTCATTAAACTGGGTCCATATTTAAGCCTAGTGCCCATATAAAAGTTCTTCAAAAATTGGCTCCACAACTCAACAATAAGTTAAGGTTGCAAAATATTTAAAACGAATGCTGTTATAAAAAAATGTCTGAGTTTTCTTTACAAAATTAAGAGGATTGAAACAAAATGCATCATATATCTGATATCAGTTTTATACATTTAATCTAAGGTGACCAAGTGCAAACGTATATAATTGTAATAGATTCATGTGGCATGACTCTGTTTAAATCGTATGTAAATCTTTGTGACACTCTGAACGAGAATTCATTATTTTTTTTTTTTGTGAAAGTTCCTTTTCCTTTTTATGGCCAAGAGTGTTTTCTTGTGGAAAGGCAACCATATGTGTGCTTAGAGGTTTCCTTTCCTTGTATGTATTCCGTTGTTGTTTCTTTGTATAAAGAGTTGTAAAGTTAAAATTGCATTTAAGCAATAGAAAAACCAATGTGATTTTATCTAACTTTTTCTTCTTTGAAAAATTGTACGACTTTTTTTGTAGCTGTTGATTTTATCCTCAAGGAAAAGTCGTCATTCATTTGATGCTGTCACACTGCACTAACCACTAATACCATGACACTATAACAAACCAATACTACTACAATATACAGGTTGGTTGAAAAGTTCCTGCGCTCACCAAGAGATGGCACTGCTAGCTCCAAACTTTTTTTTTCTCAAGTTGGTATAACTGTCCTGAGAACACATGCAAAGTTGCAAGTCATTCTGTCAATTCTTTCTTTGTTTACAAGTCATTTGAAGTTGACGTGTCATTAATTTTTTTTAATATGGAAAAAATTTAATATCGTTCAGTCATTAGATTCTTTGTTTTGAAGGATTTAAAAGCAAAGGAAATTTATGAACAATTGTTAGAAGTGTACAAGGAGTCCTCACCTTCAAAACGCACCGTTGAATTTTGGGCTGGTGAATTTAAACGTGGTCGTACCAGCCTTGAAGACGATCCACGCGAGTATGACCAAAAACTGCAACCACAGCAGAAATCATTGAGCAGGTAGATAATGTGGTTAGTGAAGATCCAAGTTTGACTAAGCGTGAAATTGTTAATGCCATAGGCATCTCAGACGGACAAGTACTCCATATTTTACATGAAGAATTACGTATGAAAAAACTGTTTGGAAAGTTAGTGCCGCACACATTAACAATTCAACAAAAACTGGATCGAAAACAAATTTCTCAGCGTAATTTGGAGCGTTTTAAGCCGAATAAAACCGACTTCTTTCGTCGTTTTATAACTATGGATGAGACTTGAATCTACCACCATGATTCTAAATTGTAACAAGAAACGTTTACAGTGGACTGAAGTTGGTTGTTCACCTCCAAAGCAGGTAAAGTCATGCAAAAGGAATTTTGTTGATTGATTATCTTCAGAAAGGTAAAACAATCAACTCTGAATATTATTGCAGCCTTTTGGATCAGCTGGATGAAAAAATTCGTGAGAAAAGACCTGGTTTAAAGAAAAAAAAATAATTTTTCATCAAGACAATGCACCTGCTCACAAAAGTGATTTGAAGATGGCTAAATTCAAAGAATTAAAGTACGGATTGCTTGAACATCCACCGTATTCACCATATTTGGCTCCCAGTGACTACTCTCTTCAAAAATCTCAAACAATTCCTTCGTGGAAAACATTTTTCGTCGAATGAAGAGGCCATAGCAGCCGTAGACGGTTATTTTGCAGAGCTTCCGGAAAACCATTATAAGGATGGGATAAAATTATTGGAAGATCATTGGAACAAGTGTATTGAGCTTCTAGGAGATTATATTGAATAAAAAATATATTTCGTAACAAAAACAGTATTCTTTCATTTCGAGCGCAGGAACTTTTCAACCAACCTGTACATACATAGTACAAAATGTTGCGACTAGCATATGTTTTGGTTACAGTTTTTTAAAAGAATTATTTCATTGATATATTCTTTTATAGCCATCACAATATTCGGATTTATTCTAATATCCACAATGTTTAAGTTACAAATAACATTAAATAAATCAACCTTTTTTTTTACTTTTTTGAGGTGTAAAAATATTTTTGAAGTAGGAAATATTTTTGAGGTGGAGGTAATTGAAAAATGATAAAACATGTTAAACTATATATAAAATGTTATTCACCTCAATGCATCTGGTGCAAATATATGACAAAATATTTTGTTTACCTGAGATGCATTTTTTTCAAGATCATGAAAAATTGACAACATACTAATATGAAATTGTGTGTGAATGGTCAATTCATCTTGTTTGATATGGAATATCTACCACCGGACCTAATATCGTTCCGACACAAGGCTAGGACGTATTAGCATAACTATCTTTAACGTTTTTTTAGGAAAGGCATAATGTCGACGGAGAAGTAGACAAGTTAACGCTCTCCGACAAAAGAAATCTTTTCGATATAAACCGTGGCGGGAAAGATGTCGCAAGACTTTTTAACAGAGCACGTCGATCAGGATGCTAATACGACTACCACGGATAAGGACTCCGAAGATAAGGAAACCTCAAAGGAAACCAGCGTGGAATCGTTAGAAAAATCTTTAAAGATTCTTACTCAAATTCATTTGTTAGTCAAAAACTCTGGAACCAATGTCGGACAACACTTTGGACCCTATGTGAATCAATATATAGGACCCAAAGTGAAACAACATGTCGGACCCAATGGTATCAAGTAGGCTGGAACAAGGAGGTACAAAATTAACAAGGAATTGCAAATAACCATCAACGTGGACCATATAATTTCTTTCCTTCTCTATCAGCATTAAACTGACTGGCGTACAACTGGCGAATATTATATTTGCAAGTCTAAGACTAACATACGAGCTCACCCCCGGTTACGGCAGAAAGCAAAAGATGTCTCAATACTTAAGCCGGGAAAGGATGGCTATATGTTACAAAATCAAATGCTTATTGATGTTAAAAGCCATGGAACGGAGTGTGAATGACATGGGTTATGATCAATTCTCTGGAAAACTGCTTAAATTCAAGCAATACGTTTACTAAAGGGAAGTTTAGTGCAAACTGAACTTCATGCTGTATTTTATCATGTTTATGAAGTACATTGTATAATATGGCTGTATTTATTGATATAGAGGGAGCATTTAATAATGTCTCGACATTGACCGGGATGGATTAACTGCCAGGCCAATGGCATTAATATTAGAATTAGAGTGATTAATATAATAAGTCTCTTAAGGATTTTAGCCACTGCATACGGTGTGGCTATACCATTAAGAAGCCAAATCCTAAATATCTGAGTAGGAGAACTTAAAAAAACCGATTTGTCAAAAAGCTGGCATCTTCAAAACGCTGAAGTATCTAGAAGTAATTCTTGACAAAATATACTGTAACCATCAAGTGCAGAAGACAATTTAGTTGGTAGAACCTATTGATTTCCGTCTAAAACATGTAGCCGCTTCGGACATATTTCTACAGTCGCTGTGGGAAAACGTTTTAGCTTTCCAGATCAAAATGACGTCTTTCAGGCAGATATTAGGTCAATCTATAAATACATCACGAATATTAAGGGAGAGGCAGGAAGGTGAGAAATTACCGAACATTTTAAATTCGTTAAATGGGAACTTTAAAAGCTAGCAAGTACTCTTGCCGGGCATTTTTCGCTAATCCGAATGGGCTGAATGTGGGAAGCATGACAATACCTTAAGACACTAACTTTGGGCCTGTCCGCCATTAGGGTTCAACATTATTTCGTGATAAAATTTCAACTTTGAATGACCATAGTGAAGTGGGGTGGAGGGGATTGCAAAATTTCGTCAACAAGACGGTGTTCCTGGAATTAGATAGAGAAAAAATACAATCGCGACATGAGATTTCAAAACATGCCGATTTTCGGGCTTAATTATAGGTTCTATTTTTGGATGAGTTGGTTATAAATAGTATCTGTACTTGTGATTTCTCTTTTTCAACCTAACCTAGGTGTAATTTTTATTAAATCAACACCCAGAGAAAATATTGTTTGCAATTCTATCAAAACCATTAACAATCATTTGTGAGGATTTAATTTTATTTGGAATAACCTAAAATCCATTAATAAAGCAAAAATGTTGTAGTGGGAATTAAAAAAAGGGAAAAGAAACCAAAAATCAATCATATTATTGAATTATTGGTATTTTTAATCATCTTTAAAAATAAAATCCGTTTAGTATTTGTGTGCGGTGGAAGCAGCAATTTATTTAGTGAATATATTAGTAATTTGGTACAATCTATCAAATTTATTTAAAAATTGTCGATATTCAAAAGTGGTAAATACAAGTACGGTTATTCTGATTAAATTATCATTTAATCTGGGTTTCAGTAGAAGCAACCGAATTGAGGATTGTATTAATAATAGACGTCACTAATGATTGGTATTGATAAACAAATTTTATACTACAGTACAGTATTTGATTGTAGTAGGTAGGGAGGTAGATTAGTACTCAAAATTTCCGAGTTCAAATCCCGGAAAAGCCAAATATTTAAAAAATATTTTTTTAATTAAAATAAAACATTCAAAATATCAAAGAAAATTTTAATTAGTTGTGGTGCAGTAAGCAAGAGTGTGAACAATGAATCTGATTGCCCGGGTTCTTTACAGGAAAAATTAAAAAAAAATTTTTTTAATAAAATTTTGTGGGATGTACTAATATTTCTGTGGAATATAAATATTAAATTGTATAACTGAATATTGGCTTTCACAACTAAAAATATAATTTAATATAAAGATAGTGTCGTAACCGCCTGAATTCGATTGGCAACAAATTCGGTGAACACAACTGATACTGTTTTCTTGGTGAATAATTTCAATGAAACTTTATTCCTTGTAATTATATTAAAGTCAAAAAATAATTTCCAAATTATAACCAAAAAAAAAAAATATTTCGCGACACGGAAATTAAAATTGCAATTTAGGCACGATCAATCAAGAGATAATTCGCAGAAAAATGTATACAAAAAGTTATAACAGAAAATGTTAGAACAACCCTAAAATGTTTTATGACCATTTTACACTTCTACAGTTCTTTAGGTGCTAATTTGTTTTTTAATTCTCAATACTTCATTTATTTTACAACTTTTCTGGTAACTTTATATAAATAACAAAATGAATTAACTCCTCGAAGTTTTACACCAATATAGAAGATTTAGAGTTAATGTCATTTTGTTGTAGAGAAATAAAGAATGCTGTGGTGTTGTTTGGTAAATGTTGTTGTTTGCTTTAGGTTTCTATTGCTTTTTACTACACACAGTATGTAATCTATCATTCGTTTTATGTGTAGCACACTTTGGAGGACAAATACTCAACAGACCATCTTTATCAACAACATCTACGTAAATACAACTCTGATATTTCAACTTATGTATACGCATTCACTTACACCAACACAAAAACACAAGAATTACTACCAAATGCACACATCTCTGGGTAAATACATACATTTTAAAGTGTTTGAATTCATATTGTAAAGTTGACACATTGACAGTAAATATTATTATAGAAACTAGAATTTTTGTATGCCTGTGGAAAATGGGTAACATAATCGATCCCTTGTGATAGGAATCGCTTCTTTTATATGAAAGAGATCAGCCACTTAAACATCGGGTTGTCCTAAGAGACAAGGACATGGGACATGTCACACGACAGACGATAAAGAACCTATTGCAAAACTGACGTAAAAGTGTCATCACAGAACTTAAGCGCAAGAACATATCGCCGCACAAGCTCAAAAGATCCTATACCGGAACAAACGCAAAAGAAATAGTCAAAGAATTTATAATCTTAAGCAACCTATTACATTGTGTTAATTTTAATTGCAAAAAAAAAACACATTTTTCCGTACTCCTGCTTTTCTGTTATTGAGACTGAGTTTCATCTGACAACCTCTCAATGAAAATACATTTCATTGATCAACTTCGACACCGGATTCATTGGTGTCAAAATTGATCCAATGTTTGTCATCGAGTCTGTCATTTCATTGCCCATAATACACACATGACCCGGAACCCATACAAGACAGACCCAGTAGTACTGAACAATACTGGATGAAGTGATGGGAAATGTATGTGTTGTAAGTGCGGCTTGACGTCAATACAGATCCTGTCTTTCCAACCGTTATCTTTAATGCAATTCGTCACTTCAAAAAAAAAAAAAACAAAAATTTTAATCTGAAATTCAATGCAGTGAAATAAAAATTTTAACAACACTATTTAAAACGACAATACAGCAATCTTAGTACAACTTGGGAACTCTTTTAATGTTAAAAATTATAAACATTTTTTAAAATATTTTTTTTTTCATTTATTAATGGGGTTATTCCGTAACTATATGAAAAGTTGACACATCGAAATATGGAACTCTACCATAGTAAGAGCCACATAATGTTAAGTTTTCCTAAAGGTTTATACACAAATTTACTTAAATATAATTTTGATATTAGTGACTCCAACTGTGCTAAATAATTCAGAGTTACATACTTGAACGTGACAAATTTTCACGTAGTTACAGAATAGCCCCATAAATGTTTTACACATTTTAACATTTAAGTAAAAATAAAAAGAAAACATTTTAAATTTTGATTTAAAAGTCTGTTTGTTTTAGCTTATTAAAAATTTTATTCCAAAAGCTTTCATTCATGCCACTTTCATTAAGCTTTCTCTACACAGAATTTTCCACATAATTTCTTATGAATGTGGATCACAAAACAGCAAACAAATACGGAATGTTTTAATTTAGTATTTTTTTATGTGGGTTCACAACTAAGAACAGCGCTGAAGACGAAATCAATCATATATTTTATATGCAAGTTACCCGTACGATATCGACGTTGAAAATGTATAAAGTGTTAATACCAGGGACCGTAACTGTTATGACTTTTATCAAAAAAATCAAGAAATAAGAGTTATTTTTGATTTTTATATTTTTAGATAGAAAATAAGAGTTCTTTTTGATTTTTATTTTTTTAAATGAAAAATAGAAGTTATTTTTGATTTTTATATTTTTAAATGAAAAATAAAAGTTATTTTTGATTTTTATATTTTTATATCAAAAATAAAAGTTATTTTTGAATTTTATGTTTTTATCTTAATATATAAAAACGTTTGTGCCGGGTACGTGTTACAAAAACTCAAAAACCGCTGGACCGATTGACACCAAACTTGGACAATATATAAGTTTAAACAGGAGCCAGGTTTCTCTTATGTTTAACAACGATAGATGGCGCTATTGTCGTAATATTTGAATTTTTTTACTTATGGTACGATTTGGCTCAAATTCACAAAATATATTTATTAAACAAAAATAAGTATCCTTTTCTTTTATGGGCATTCAAAAATAAAAAATTGTCAATATATTAAAAATTTTCTTAAAACAATTTGTAAAAGAATTTAAGTTTCAATAAAAAATAATAATAATTCAAAATTCCGGAAAATCCTAATTGTTTTAAAATAATGCCGACCCGATCTAGAGGAGGAAACATTGGCAGGTACACTCGACGCGCTCGAACCGAAAGAGATTAACGAGCATTCTACATATGATCAACATTTACAACGGAATATCGAGCTTTCAAACCGAGTACGTGTAATTCGTGCTGCTCAAACACCTGAAGAACGATCTCAAAATCTTGAGACCCGAAGAGTTATTGATAGACAACGCACGTCCATACATTGGCATTACAATAATTAACAAAATATTTTAATTTCAAAAAAGTTAAATTTAATCAACAAATAATGTCTTTCTTAAACACCCTTTTAAGGTCATGTCTTTTTTATTTAAATAAACGATATTTAAAATATAACAGAAAGAGTTTCACTTCATCTTGATTATGTTGCACTGCTACTTATCGTACTTAAGATTAATTTATAAAAAAAGAAATAATTGGAGACAAAATCAAAATATTTCAGGGCAAAACAACGTTTGCCGGGTCAGCTAGTATCAATAATAAAAATCAATTCAAAATTCGTGACAGGTAATATGTTTATTAATCTTTGTTACGTATTAAAGTAAAAATAAAGTACACAGTTATAATAACAACAAAATGTGTGTAACAAAGTTTTTAAATTACGCTGTGCATTGCCCTTAAACTTGAAATAACGCTATTATTTGTTCTTTCAGTTTTGTTGGTGTTATTATTAGCATAATCTTATTGTTGTTTTTAATTTATTAATTGCAATGCAAATTGTCAATGGAGATGAAAAGTCAATGGAAATGAATTATTCGTCTTCGGACGACGATGAAACTCCTACGACAATAAATGACAGCGTCCGCAAAGCTTATTTGGAAATAGACAATTACAAAGAAAAGCGTTTCGATACTTCTGCTAATTTATTGGAATATTGGGAGAGCAAAAAATTTGTGTTTCCATCGCTTCGAAAATTAGCTTTAATTGTTCATTCTGTACCTGCCACTCAAGTCAGTGTAGAAAGGTAATTTTCAGCACTCAGATTAATATTGGGAGATTTGAGATACAATTTATCTGAGGAACATTTAAAATCAATTATGATGGTAAAATTGAACACCTGAAAACGACCTCTTAACACTGAATTGAATGGCAGCTAAAACTTATAAGCTATTTCTATGCATTCATGTTTTTATAGCTGATAATGGAAAAGTCATATAGAAATTTGAATGAAGCAGCATATTATGATACATACGGCATCAACAAATAAATAAGAGTTTTGAATTGATTTTTATTATTGATATAAAAATATAAAAATAATAAATAACTTTTATGTTTCATTTAAAAATATAAAAATCAAAAATAACTTTTATTTTTCATTTAAAAATATAAAAACCAAAAATAACTTTTATTTTTCATTTAAAAAAATAAAAATCAAAAATAACTCTTATTTTGGATTGTTAAAATAAAAATCAAAAATTTAAAAATCATGCAATATGTTGGATGCATTTCGCCTAAAAATCATGATGGTGTAATTAAAAGTTTTCTACGATGTTCATTTATGTATGATTTGTTTCTTCAAAAATTGAAAAATAATTCTTATTTCCGGTCCCTGGTTAATACTTAACATGACCAATATCAAATTTTGAATGGAATTTGGTAACAAGTATTGAACAAAATCACAAGCCAAATACAGTGTTCGTGAACAAAAAATAATTTAAATATTTTTACTCCTATAACATGGTGGTTACACGTCCAATTTCTTGCTTTTAATTCCTCTCAATTTGCAATACACTCACACTTTTTTACTATACAGATAGTAAAAAAGTGTGAGTTTATTGAAAATTGAGAGGAATTGAAAGCAAAAAATTGAACGTGTAACCACCAAGTAAGAAAAAGCTATCGGTCTAACCTACGTTTCAACTAAGAAAACCCTTTGTTTTTAATCCATATGATCGAGGTCTTAAAAAAGATGTAAAGTACTATTGTAAATAACTCACTTCAGAACTCTTTCGGCGTGAGTAACATTGGTATCAGTTTTATCCTGTTTTTATTCCATAAATTGTAATGTTGCAGTTAGGGGATAAAATGTTAAATTCTACGGTTGTTTTTATAGAGAGGTGGTAGAACTAAACTCTCTTAGCAAATACCAGAAGTCTCAGAATTTCAATTCTTGAGATTTCCTTCAGACGGCGGAAAAGATAATCTCCCAAGCAACTTGCCCTAGAGCGGGCAAGAGCCGACAGTCTTAGCAAATACCAGAAGTCTCAGAATTTCAATTCTAGAGATTTCCTTCAGACGGCGGAAAAGATAATCTCCCAAGCAACTTGCCCTAGAGCGGGCAAGAGCCGACAGTCTTAGCAAATACCAGAAGTCTCAGAATTTCAATTCTAGAGATTTCCTTCAGACGGCGGAAAAGAAAATCTCCCAAGCAACTTGCCCTAGAGCGGGCAAGAGCCGACAATCTCCCGGTACCCCACAAACATACAATTATCACTCGACATCTTTTCCACTCTCTTGCCAATAACCGTAATCCACCACTGACCCGTCAGTATCCCCACCAGAATTTTGCAATGGTTTCTGGTTAAGGACAACAGAAGACCCTGCACGTTTCGGTTTTGCATTAAGCCGCCTTAGATCTGCCCATTTCACCAGGTAACTGGACCCCGTGCTTCGCAATCTTGTTACCCTAAATGCCTCACAATATTATTTCGTTAAAATAATCTAAAATACATATTAAATTAATCGAAAATACAATTAAAAAGAGGACTACTGATTTTTCATTATATTCAGCCCATTTTTTTATTTTCAATCATTGTTTAATAATCGAAAAAAAAGTAAAAGCAATCGAGTCGTTTAAAATAACCATAAATATTTAACTGATAAAACGTAGAAAGAAACGATTTTTATGGTTTGTTTTTCAAATTGAATTTTTTTTTTATTTGTATGTAATTGATAAAACGTAGAAAGAAACGATTTTTATGGTTTGTTTTTCAAATTGAAATTTTTTTTTATTTGTATGTAATTTTACAAAGCACAACACACACACACAGATGTATATATTTTTATTTTCTATGTGTGAATCTATTTTCGAATATTTTTATTGGAATAATTTTGTATATAAACAAACTATTTTGGTAAAAAAAAACAAAAAGGAATTATATGAATTTCTATCTGTAGAAACAGAAAACATAAAATTTTACATTTAACAGAAAATATCAAATTCAACTGAAAGTCTGTAGTGACTGATTTAAATAGTTAAAAAATACATTTCTTTGAATTTCAATTGATTCTTCATTTAAAAACAAACTCTACATATTACTTTTTAAATAAACTAGAGGCGGTAAGGGAAAATATATTGTGAGTGTACCTAAAGGGTACTTGCACCCTTGCAGAATGGATGACTATGTCAAATCGGCGGAGATCTCCCTAATAGCCGCTTGAATATCAATATAGGAATTAACGTAGTAACCAATTGTTTCAGCTGCTCACCAAAGCCAGCAGCCATTTTGACCACCAGAACTTCAGCCTGAAAAACGCCATCTCTCAACAGAAGACTGCAGCACCAATTCCTTCGCCCATCTTAGAACCATCCGTGAACAAATTAAAGATTCTATAGTCAGAGCAAAAACCTGCCAACCATGTATGCTCCCCTATAGCAACGCTCATTGAAGCTCAACATAGGAATAATGTAGTCACTGCTACAATTTACATTCCGAATGACATTTCCATTACCATAAAACGTAGACCCTTCCGCCACCAGATTAATCAACAGTACACCACAGTTGGCGTACTTCGTATCGTGCTAGTAACACATAGTTCAGCAAATCTCTGAGCGCTATCCAGGCACTTTTTTAATACAGTCCACTAAACCAGTACCCCATAAAGTAAAATTGGCCAAGCAACTGCCGTATAAACCCAATGCATGAGCTTCAGTGAAAGACCCCAAGTTTTTCCGAACACCCTCACACATGCATAGAGCGCATTTGTCGTCTTTCTGACCCACTCTCATTATAGAGCTTACAGGACAACTTGCTATCCAAAATAATCCCCAGGTACTTTGCATGGTGTTTCAAAACAAGGTACATACCACACAAACAAGGTGTAGTCCAAGGATCTATGTTGGTACTGTTAGTAAAAAGTATCATGTCTGTCTTTTCAGGATTAACACTTTGTTTAACTCGGGGCGCTCACCGGTTCATTACCCCCAGTGTAGTTTCCACCACACAACTGATAGTATCCAGGTACTTTCCGGCAACGGCTACGTCATCTGCATACAAAGTTATCCCAACCTAAGCCTTAAGCCCTTGGAGAAGCTCGTTCGTAACTTCGCAGATATTATTCTACAGCTCAAAGAGCCACCTTTCTAGTTCACAACCTGTGAAATAACTTAGAAAAGTTTTTGCATTGGAAACTTTTATTCAGCATTTTGATCTCCAAAATATTTAATAGATTTAATATATCGCATTCTATTGTATAAAATTTAATTTTTTTATTCATTGCATTTACATTTCATTAATTATGGCAAGAGTTTTTGGAATATGCCTTAGTAATTAAATTTTTCTTTTAATATTTATATTTAAAATTATAAAGTGTGGAGAAAATATTTACAAAAACCTTTATAAAGCAGGTCTATTAGATAAAATAATTTTTTTTTTATATACAAAACCAAAATTCATTTTTTTCCAGTTAAAACGATTAGTAAAAATAATTTTGTCGAATTTCAGAGACCTTAAGATGAAAACTTTTAAACACTTTTTGGATTATATAAACTTGTAATAGGTATTCTCATTAATGGGGACTTGAAGCGCTGAAAAATTCCAACGTCTTAAATCCTAGGTCTTAAAGTAAAAACTTTCTGAAATTGAAACAAATTCAAAGTTGCTGGAAAATTTTAAAGTTTTTTTTTTTTGATACAATGTTTAGTTGGAAAGGTTTAACTAAATAGAAAAAGTATGGTTTAAACTTCTGAAAAAATTAACTAAACCCACTGGTAAAAGCTTTCGCTATTAAAAAATGCATTCATTTAATGAACATTTACATTGTCTTAATGCCAAAGAAATTTCATGCTTTCATACCATTCCTGTTTTCACCATTCTCAGTTTAACTGACCCCGATTTCCCACAGGGATACTTTGTATATGAGTTTATTTTAACGCAAAAAAAAATTGTTCCATATGGACAACAAAAAGCAAGGAAATACTCATAAATAAAAATGGTTATTTTTGTATGTATGTTGATATTCTAAATCAATATAAATAACTGGAAAATTGATTTTTTCTACAAAAAAAAAAAAAAAAACAATAACCAATAAATTTATTATTTTTATCTATTTTCATTGTCATATAGCAAACACTTTATGGGATTGAGTATTTAAACAAAATCGTTAAACTAACAACAACAGAAGAAACAGTTTATAGACTTTAGTTAAAATCACATTTACTGTTCATCGATGAGTGCGGTGTTCTTCAAACTCAATAAGGCGAATCCAAAATAGAGGAATTTTTTTTAATTAAGTTTATAAAATACTGGCTTTTGGGGTCGGCACATTAGTCTGTGAACTTAGATTAACGCTTTCAATATGGCGACAATTTTTTTATTAAACTCATTTTGTACCACTCATCAACGATTACGTAAGATTTATTGACGAAATTTGGTAGCAAATGCATTTTTATTTTATTGTACATTTATAGCGCCGTCTGATAGTGGTATACATAATTATTGTTTAAATTTTGACGCTTTTTGTGTTTTTAATGGGTTAAGACCTTATCGAAAATTTTTTGTTTAATTGTAGTTTTAGTTTTATATAATTTTAAGTTAAATTTACACCTGCTCTATTTAATTTTAATTGGCTTTAATTTATGCTGGAAAACAATAGACTTTTCTATTTAAAATTAAAGTCCTATTCAATGGCTAATCAAACATTGTTATAGTAGCACTCAATAAACAACAGAAAATAAATTTTATAAAATTTCATATTTAGTTATTCAATGTTAAGTGAATCATTAAGTGAAAAATTTAATTAAAAGCTAATAACAATGCAACATATATCTAAATTAAATTGTACTTATGATGTTTAAAAATTTTTGCTATGAAAACAAAAACACTCATACATACGAACAAACTATTTATAATAAAACATATTTATTAAAGAGTAAAACTGGGGTTTGTTTTAACAAGCCTTAAGCTGTTTTAAGTCACAACAATCGTAAAACAATTAAATATAAGACACATACAGCCTTTTTGAAATGGTTGGTAATGCGAAAATTTATATGTGCTATAGCATTTTCTTCATATTTCATTGTATTACTTATTCTATTTCATTACACTATGGGCTATGATTATATTTTTATTCGCAATTGTAGAATAACACAGGCTAAACAAATTAAATACACAGAATCATTTCATTGTAATCTTTAATACCTTTTTCGTATATTCACAAAAATTTTATTTATAAAAAGGCAACAACAATAAAATTTGAATATACAAAAACATTTTTGTAACTTTTTTCTAATTTGAGTAAAATAAAATCGATTTTTTAAACAGTTTTTTTTTCATTTTGTAAGTTTTTGGACATTTGTTGAATATAAATTCGATTTGCTTTTTTTCGTCGAATTTTGTGAATACAAAAAAAGTTTTTAGAAATCGAATTTGAATTTTAAATCTACCAGAAATTTTGTGTCACCGGTATACCTGATTAACCGAGCTTTAGTACTTTCTGATCGTCCGGACGATCGAACTGCACCGTAGAGACCGTATAGACCGGTTTAAAAACTGTTCTGACCGGGTAGACGGGATGACCGTAGAACAGGGTAATGGGAGGCTGAATTGGTAGTGTTGCCCCAAAACGAATTACAATTTAAAATTTTTGCAAAAAAAAACTATAAATTGGAAAATAAAAATAAATTAAAAAACACAATACAAAATTTTTCATTTTTATCTCTGTTACCCGGTTGCAAATAGCCGTATTACCCAACACTCAGTCATTTTAGATTCCATTGCTGGTAGCACTTTTTTCCTGTCTGCCATTTTTTATTCATTAAAATTGTTAACGTCATACAGATTAGACATAATGAATTAATCTCTATTTTTAAAGAATACATCGTTGTTTCAATTTTATTACAACCTACACGCTACAATAATCTCCTTGCATCGGATTCGAAACTAAGGAAGCATGTAAAATTATATCATACATAATTTAAAATATTTCTATGTCTTGTTGTCTCGAAATGGGTTAAATTTTTTAAATTTTGTAAAAAAATATAAAAAATATAAAAAAATATAATAAAAATCAATTAAGGAACACAAACAATTTTTTTTGTAACCTTAACATCATCAAATCTATTTACAAATATTTTAACATATATAATTATATGTTATGTTACAGGTTGGTTGAAAAGTTCCTGCGCTCGAAATGAAAGAATACTGTTTTTGTTATGAAATATAGTTTTTTATTCAATATAATCTCCTAGAAGCTCAATACACTTGTTCCAATGATCTTCCAATTATTTTATCTCATCCATATAATGGTTTTCCGGAAGCTGCTATGGCCTCTTCATTCGACAAAAAATGCTTTCCACGA
Organism: Eustalomyia histrio; assembly: GCA_949748255.1. Classification (NCBI taxonomy): domain Eukaryota; kingdom Metazoa; phylum Arthropoda; class Insecta; order Diptera; family Anthomyiidae; genus Eustalomyia; species Eustalomyia histrio. Next base: position 100,736,589 of record OX456525.1, read on the forward strand.
AAGAATTGTTTGAGATTTCTGAAGAGATAGTAGTCACTGGGAGCCAAATAATCTGTGGAATACGGTGGATGTTCAAGCAATTAGTACTTTCTTTGAATTTAGCCATCGTCAAAACACTTTTGTGAGCAGGTGCATTGTCTTGATGAAAAATGATTTTTTTCTTCTTCAAAACCAGGTCTTTTCTCACGAATTTTTTCATCCACCTGATCCACAAGGCTGCAATAATATTCAGAGTTGATTGTTTTACCTTTCTGAACATAATCAATCAACAAAATTCCTTTGCTGATCGTTGTGACTTTACCTGCTTTGGAGCTGAACAACCAGCTTCAGTCCACTGTAAACGTTCTTGTTTCAATTTAGGATCATGGTGGTAGATCCAAGTCTCATCCATAGTTATAAAACGACGCAAGAAGTCGGTTTTATTCGGCTTAAAACGCTCCAAATTACGCTGAGAAATTTGTTTTCGATCCAGTTTTTGTTGAATTGTTAATGTGTGCGGCACTAACTTTCCAAACGTTTTTTCATACGTAATTCTTCATGTAAAATATGGAGTACTCGTTCGTCTGAGATGCCTGTGGCATTAGCAATTTCACGCTTAGTCAAACTTGGATCTTCACTAACCATATTATGTATCTGCTCAATGATTTCTGCTGTGGTTGCAGTTTTTGGTCGTCCTTCGCGTGGATCGTCTTCAAGGCTGGTACGACCACGTTTAAATTCACCAGCCCAAAATTCAACGGTGCTTTTTTAAGGTAAGGACTCCTTATACACTTCTAACAATTGTTCATAAATTTCCTTTGCTTTTAAACCCTTCAAAATAAAGAATCTAATGACTGAACGATATTAAATTTTTTCCATATTAAAAAAAATCAATGACACGTCAACTTCAAATGGCTTGTAAACAAAGAAAGAATTGACAGAATGACTTGCAACTTTGCATGTGTTCTCAGGACAGTTATACCAACTTGAGAAAAAAAAAAAGTTTGGAGCTAGCAGTGCCATCTCTTGGTGAGCGCAGGAACTTTTCAATCAACCTGTATACAAATAAATGCTTTAATATGAGACAATTTAATGAATCATATATAATTATATCTCATAAAATATTAAAAATATATTTTTGATAAGGGAACATGTAGTATTATTACATCTCAAGTATGTGATATCATATATAAATATACATGGTTTTATATAAGTCATAACTCATGGCTTTGAATAAGCCATATATATTTAGATATAGTGTTATATATAGTTAAATATGATAAATACTTATCATATTAATCATATCTATATCTGTGGCTTGGAACTGAAAGGGCAATGTCAAAATATTCACTTTTGTGAAAATTACAATTGTACACTTAAAAAAATTTGTAAGTTGTGCAAATGTGTTTTTGTATGTATGCGTGTTTATGAAGTTCTTGTAACTGAATTGAAATAATTTTTTTTATAAGCAAACAATATAAATAAAAAAGAAATTTGAATCTTTTAAATAATTTTTTTTTTTTTTTTTTGAAAAAGACAGCAAAAAAATTTAAATTTGTAATAAAAATCGGTAAATGATAGTAAATCATTTGGAACAAATGTATAAAAAGTTGAAATAGATATTTCTCTGAAAAATAAATGTATGTTTCTTTATTTTGAACTAAAAATTTATTATTAATCTACACACAGTAAGCTACATAATATTCTGAGTGTAGGATATATGACATAGTGTCATATAATTTAAAAAAATAATGGATTATATAATTATATATGGTAATACCTGGCGGTATATGTATTTATATATGCAAATATATTTATTGCTCGCGTAATTAGTTTGTTAAAATTTATCCATCTTATAGTACAATGGTGGGCAATCGCGGCACTTATTGCCGCATGCGGTCCTTCGTTAATTTTTGTGCGGCACACGAAAGAATTTCGTGTTTTCATTAGATTTTTTTTCCAAGTATATTTTTATAAAATTCTTAGATTTAAAATTTATTCTTTACAATATTATCTGTTTACATCAAAAATATTTTATTAATAATATATAAATAATATAATGTCTAGAGCACTCCATTAACCGGTTTTACGGTCCACGGTCTACCCGGTCAGACCAGTTTTAAAACCCGTCGGCCGGTCTTTACGGTCTACCCGGTCTTTACGATCTACACTGGTCGACCGGGTAGAACTGTCTATCCGGTAAACCGGGTTGTAACGATTTTTCCAAATGTACATTTTTGATACTTTTTCTTTTAATTAAATAATAGAAAAATTGCAACAATTTATATAAATTTGACTTAAGAATTATGCAGATTATTTTTGCAAAAAGACATTGGCATTTTCAAATTAATGCATGAGAGGTAGAGGATATTATAAACTTAAGAGCCAGAACTACACTAGATTATTTCTGCAAAGCTTTAGTCCATTCTGAACCAAGTCATAAAAACGGCGGACATGGGACCGAAACAGAACGTGTTGTTTTCATATAAATGTATGAAAAATAAAGGACATTTTCAATTCAAGAGCCAGTATTGAAATATTTTTGTTCCACATCTTAAAATAAAAGTTTGCGTTCCCAAGCCAGAATTACGTCTAGATTATTTCTGCAAAGTTTTAGTCCATTGTGAACCGCGTCATAAAAACGGCAGACATGTGACCGAAAAAGACCGTGGTATTTCCCTATAAATGTATGTAAAGTGAAGCACTTTCTAATTTTAACAGCTAGTTTCCAATCCAGTCTAGACTGTAAGGACCGGGTTGGCCGTAGAAACAGGTCGACCGGTTCTGACCGTAGCCTCTAATAATAACAATTAAACATGTCTCAAAATGAATGAACTTTTTTTTATAGAAAAACCTTAGACTCCTGGGACTTTTAAAAAGGAAAATCCCATATTCGGAGCACTTTCTGATTCGAAAACTTTTTCCTCTAAAAATATTTGCTTCTAAAAACTCTATTCTAAGAAAAAGACATTTAATTCTGGGAATTTTAGCTTTGACAAAAAAACAAAGATTTTCCTAGACTTTTCGAAGATTTAGGAAAAACATTAGATTTTTAAGGCTCTTTCTTTAGGAAAACCTTTTATACTGAGGACATTATTCTATAGAAAACATTATGATTCCAAAAAAACTATAAGATTTTTATAACTATTGTATTTAGAAAAGATTACAGATTATGAGAATTTTTTATAAAAAAATCTTGGATTTTGAGAACTTTTTCCTATAGAAAGAGTTTCAGATTTTGAGTATAATTTATCTAATAAACCACATATTCTGAGATTTTATTCTATAGAAAATAATTCAGATTCTGAGGACATTTTGTAGAAAAATTTCCACATTCTTTAGGCTTTTTTCTATAGAAATTATTTGAGATTCACATGATTTTTTCGTGTAGAAAAAAATCTTACAATAAATTTTGAGGTTTTTCATATAGGACAAAAAGTTATCAGATTTTAAATTACACTATGTACAATAAATAAATAAATTGTTTCCATAAAGAAAGTACCCATCTAAAAATCGAAATATATATGAACATACATGATCATACATGGGCTTGTATATGATCATACATGGGCATACATGGTCATATACGTCCATACATGATCTCATATATGATCATATATCTTCGGATCCGAAATTTGAGGGTATATGGTGATATATGTGCATATATTATCATACATGCTCATATATTATTCATGTATGCTCGTATATGATCATATACGTCCATATACCCTCAAATTTCGGATCCGAAGATATATGATCATATATGAGATCATGTATGGTCATATATTGAACAATGTGTGGACATATATGACCATGTATGCCCATGTATGATCATATACAGGCCCATGTATGATCATGTATGCTCATATATATTTCGATTTTTAGATGGGTACTCAAAATCTGAGGTTTTCCTATTTTAAAAAGTCCACAGAATCTGAGATATTATTATTCTTGTATTTTTGTAAAGAAAAAGTCTCTAAAATCTGAGGTTTTTTATTGATAAAAATTCTACAGGAATTCTTACATCTCCCATGGTTTTTTTGCAAGCCCTTTTAATCGCAGGTAAATGCAAAAGATCTCATCTAGCTCTGATCCTTACAATTTTTTCCATTTAATAAAAAATTAGTGTTTACTATTCGTTGGAACATTAAAAATTATGATCTCGAGCCTGATAAAATTAAAAATATATAATTAAAACAGACAGATCGAATAATATACAAAATTTACATACAAAAGTAGAAACTTTAAAAGTCAAGCCTACAAAATAGGCAGAGCTTAAAAAAACAATTGAAACGTATATTTAGCTTCTTAGTAAAGTGGGATTGAAAACCGTTTACAAATTTTTCTACTAACTTTTTTTCTGAGTGTAGCCACGTGTTTGGCTACACTCAGAAAAAAAGTTAGTAGAAAAATTTGTAAACGGTTTTCAATCCCACTTTACTATTTTCGTACTGATTTTTAGTAAAAAAATATTATTTAGCAAACCTTTTTGCTATTTACATTTTACAAATTACAGAATTTTTACATAATATTTACAAATTTTCTTTGCTAATTTCAGAAATCATTTTACAAATTTTTGAAAACCGATTTGCTAAAATTAACAAAAAAAATTACTAATTTTAAAAAATTTGATATTGAAGTAAATGTTTTTTCTAATTAACATTTACACCTAAAAACTTAAATTGCCCTAAAATCTTACATAGGATTAAAAAAGGGATCGAAAGTGAAGATACCGACTCATGTCTGAAAATAGGACATCCACTTAAAATAGCACTAAAAATCAGCCCTAACAACAATTAAATTTAATCTTAAAAGTAAAAAAAAAAATTGACTAGAATATTTTTCAAAAAGAAAATTACCAAATTAAAACAAAATAATAAATTCGTTTATGTTTTAATAATTTTTAAGATTTTTAAGCCTTTAATTTTTTTTTTATTTTGTATAAAATATTTTTTAAAAAATATAATCAAAATTTTTGATGCTCGATAAAAAAAATAAATCTAAAACTTTGTACTAATATTAATAGTATTTAGTATTTTTTTTTTGCTGATTTTAGCAAACAGATTTTAAATTCCACTTTACAAAAAGTCTACTAAAATTTAGTAGCGGCTACTAATTTTTCTACTAATTTTATTGTACTACACGTCAGCAGACATGTGTTGCTAAGATTAGCAAAAAATACCGCTGGGAATTAGCAGAATTTCCCGTAATAACAGCAAATTATCAGTTGCCATTACAGACTTTTTTTTTGGTGAGTGTAGGTATTTTCTTACAAAGCACTATGACTTTACTTATGTTATAAAATAATAATAGAAAATTGCTTTCAATTCGAAAATTTTATTTATTTTGAAACAATTTCGTTAAAAATTATATTAATAAAATTAATAATAAAACTAAAAAAAGTAACATGGAATTATGTAACTTATTAAACTATAGTTGATTTTTAAAAAAATTTTGAAAAACTTCCAGAAATCAAGAAAAAAAAAGTTGTTTCATTATTTTAAATTATTATTTGTACTCAGGAATGTTTTATTGACTACAAATATATTGGAAAATGTTTTTAATGAAAACCCTTTAAATTTGTCTTTACTACTAAAAATGGCACAGATTCTGAAAAACTATTCTTACTGATAAATTCTCTTACGTTTTAGAAAATTTCAGTTATACTGGTGTTACTTGATGTTCCGTTTTGGGGGTTTTGGAAAAAAAAATAATGCAGCTCTGCCAGCAGATTTTTTAGAATATTCGTCAAATCTTATCCAGCCTGTAAAAAAAATATAATTAATGTGGTGAGATTTAGTTTCATCGAAATTATTTTTTAAAATTTAAATACATACATACATACATACATACATACATACATACATACATACATACATACATACATACATACATACATACATACATACATACATACATACATACATACATACATACATACATACATACATACATACATACATACATACATACATACATACATACATACATACATACATACATACATACATACATACATACATACATACATACATACATACATACATACATACATACATACATACATACATACATACATACATACATACATACATACATACATACATACATACATACATACATACATACATACATACATACATACATACATACATACATACATACATACATACATACATACATACATACATACATACATACATACATACATACATACATACATACATACATACATACATACATACATACATACATACATACATACATACATACATACATACATACATACATACATACATACATACATACATACATACATACATACATACATACATACATACATACATACATACATACATACATACATACATACATACATACATACATACATACATACATACATACATACATACATACATACATACATACATACATACATACATACATACATACATACATACATACATACATACATACATACATACATACATACATACATACATACATACATACATACATACATACATACATACATACATACATACATACATACATACATACATACATACATACATACATACATACATACATACATACATACATACATACATACATACATACATACATACATACATACATACATACATACATACATACATACATACATACATACATACATACATACATACATACATACATACATACATACATACATACATACATACATACATACATACATACATACATACATACATACATACATACATACATACATACATACATACATACATACATACATACATACATACATACATACATACATACATACATACATACATACATACATACATACATACATACATACATACATACATACATACATACATACATACATACATACATACATACATACATACATACATACATACATACATACATACATACATACATACATACATACATACATACATACATACATACATACATACATACATACATACATACATACATACATACATACATACATACATACATACATACATACATACATACATACATACATACATACATACATACATACATACATACATACATACATACATACATACATACATACATACATACATACATACATACATACATACATACATACATACATACATACATACATACATACATACATACATACATACATACATACATACATACATACATACATACATACATACATACATACATACATACATACATACATACATACATACATACATACATACATACATACATACATACATACATACATACATACATACATACATACATACATACATACATACATACAGTTGCAAAAATTTGCATTGAAGTTAGTAGTAATAATCTGGCAAAGTTGTTAAAAACATAACTTTTTTCAAATGCAATTATTTGATTTAAAATTTTAGAAAAGCTTAGGGTCAGCATATTATGCTCTATAAAATTAAGATATCAAATTTGCACCATCTCGCAAATAATATTTTTTTATCGGGCTGTGTACTTACAATTTGATAGAATTTTCTACTTAATAATGAAGTGTTAGGATTTACTCTCAAATTATTAATACTCATGTTATTTGTTGAAATATCATTGGGAGATTATTTTAAAACATACAAAAAATAGTATTAATTTGTGCATTTTATTATATTATTAAACATACAACTGATTTTTAAAAATTAAATTACGTCTTATAAAGATTCGCTGAATTTTTTCCACTAGAGACAAACTAGATCTGACGATAAAATCGTGAAAACTTTTTCGACACTTGAAACATTGAAACTATATGAAAGCAGTATACAAAAACCGAAACCGTATTTTTTTTTAAAAAACAACGTTTCGAATAAACCGCAAACCGGTTTTAAAAATTGGAATATTGTTTGAATAAACATACGTTACAGGTTTTTAATATTACAATTAGAATTTCGTAAATTTTTTTCTGTGTTTAAAATATTTGAATCATGATTTTTCCCACGTAGGGGCCCAAAAGTAGAAAATCCTATACACCCCACCCAAACGTTAAATCAACTTGGTAAAGTGGGATTATCAACTCAAAACTTTAAAGCTACTTGATTTTAGTTTTTAGAGATTTTGATACATTGTGCAAAGCTTTAAAGGTTTACATAGTTAATTGCCATACAAATATATATTGTTTAGGATGTTTATAAATACATAGTATTTGTACAATTGTTGTAGGTCCACATATTTATTCGTGCGAGTGTGTGTCTGTGTATTTCTGTTTAAATGTCCTATTTCTACAATACACGTACCACGTAGACATCATACTTTTCTTCATTGTTCAAACACACACAATTATGCCTATTTGCCTGATGTTTATTTCCATTTTTTTTTTAACATAAACATAAAACTACAATATAAAATATTTGAAACATTTAAATACATACAAATACACATAAATCTATGTATTTAATACAAATATTGAATTTGTGGTTAAAAAATAATTTTTTCAGTTTTATTTATAATAATGTAGAATACTAAATCAACAACACATTTGTAGAAAAAAAATAATCAAATAAATAAATATACAAAAAAAAACCCCTAAAATCAAAATCAATTGTACTTTTAACATACTAACGAAGGTCACATGAAATTATTTAATAGTATGACATACAACACACTCATAAAAAAAGGTTTATTTATTTTGTTGAATAAAAAAGTTTAATTTTTCACGTACTTTATTATTTATTTGAAAATCAAGATTAGTATGAATACGATAATTAAGGGTTTTGGTTGTTTATATTAAATTTCTGTAGCTTTTATAAATTTTTATTTGTATGTTATGTTATGTTCACCGGTAAACTAGGATTTAAATTTGATTTTCATGCCCAGCCAAACCCAAAACATTACCAAATAATGTGTAAACGTAATGTATAGCCATAGGGGCCGATGCATTACTTTATTGATGAATTTTACAGGCGATGAGCCTCAAACTAATATGTGGGTCCAATACTTCAAAGACGATAAAGTAAGTGGTAACTAAAATAGACTTTCATTAAAAAAATTTTATTCAAAAAAATTATTTAAAATTTTTCAAACGTTATTAAATATAATGTGGTCATGATATGAATCTTTGAATTTGTTAAGGCCGTCTAGAGGGATATTTCACTTATTAACTCAACCCCCCGTATTCGTATTTCTAGTTACAAGATGACCTAACTCTAGTAACATGTATTAAAAATTTTTGGTTTTCTAGGATTTAGGCAGAATTTACCCCTTTTGCTTCTTCCCGTAGGAATTTCCAAAATTACCTTCTCGTTTTAGCTGCCCGCCAAAGCGGATAAATTTTCTTTTTTGATGCATTTTTTAAAAATTAAGTCTTTACTGAAGTATGTATATACCTGTGGAATGACCTTCAAACCAAATTTTAACATCTTAGCTTTAAGAGGTTTGGACAGCGACTTTGAATTCTGAAAAATCTACTCTAAATGGATGTCTACTCCGGAGGAGGAACCCATGTACCAAATTTCAAATTCCTAGCTCCAGCGATTTTGACAGGCCGTCGAGGGGGAATATTTTCCCCTATTTGCACCTACCCAAAGAATTTTCCAAAAACCAGGTCTTATCTGATGTCTACTCTAAAACCTACATATCCAATTTCAACTTCAGTTCCAACGATTCCGGCAGGCCGTTAAGGGGAGTGTTTTCGCCCTTAACTTCCTATTTTACTACGTTCCTCCCGAATGTTTCAAAATATATCCCATACTCCAGGGAACACACTTTTTTAAATCTCAGGAATTTCCATTAGAGAATGTCTACATGGGAGGAAGAAACTACATACCAAATTAAGGCTTCCTAGCTTCAGCTGTCGGGAAGGGTGATCAGTCAGTAACGTTATTGAATGACACACAAAAAAATATCACAAAATTTTAAGTAATTAAAAATATTTGTTAAAATTCAAATACGATTTTTAAAAGTTTTTTGCTTGAAATGTTTGTAAATTGTTATTTTTCATATAAAAATGCTTTGAAAATAAAAATTTAAGTTACAAAAAATTAACAAAAGGTTTTTTTTATTTGTTTCTAGCAAATTTCAGAAACAGTCCACCAACCAAAAATTTTTGAAATGTATTAAACTTTTTAATAAAAAGTTAGACTATATATGTTTATAATATTGTAAATATAAAAAAAATGTATTTGGATTATCATTAATTCAAAAATTATTACCAAATCCTACCCTACAAAAAATTAAAATTTTTTAGGTGTTCATATTACATTAAATTACCTTAGTGTTAACCTACATGTTGGTTGAAACGTTCCTGCACTCACCAAGGGATTGCATTGCTAGCTCCAAACTTTTTTTTCTCAAGTTGGTATAACTGTCCTGAGAACACATGCAAAGTTGCAAGTCATTCTGTCAATTCTTTCTTTGTTTACAAGCCATTTAAAGTTGACGTGTCATTGATTTTTTTTAATATGGAAAAAATTGAATATCGTGCAGTCATTAGATTCTTTGTTTTGAAGGATTCAAAAACAAAGGAAATTTATGAACAATTAGAAGTGTATAAGGAGTCCTCACCTTCAAAACGCACCGTTGAATTTTGGGCTGGTGAATTTAAACGTTGTCGTACCAGCCTTGAAGACGATCCACGCGAAGGACGACCAAAAACTGCAACCACAGCAGAAATCATTGAGCAGGTACATAATATGGTTAGTGAAGATCCAAGTTTGACTAAGCGTGAAATTGCTAATGCCATAGGCATCTCAGACGAACGAGTACTTCATATTTTACATGAAGAATTACGTATGAAAAAACTGTTTGGAAAGTTAGTGCCGCACACATTAACAATTCAACAAAAACTGGATCGAAAACAAATTTCTCATCGTAATTTGGAGCGTTTTACGCCGAATGAAACCAACTTCTTGCGTCGTTTTATAACTACGGATGAGACTTGGATCTACCACTATGATCCTAATTTGAAACAAGAACGTTTACAATGGACTGAAGCTGGTTGTTCAGCTCCAAAGCAGGTGAAGTCACAACGATCAGCAAAGAAGGTTATGGCATCAGTTTTTTGGAATGCAAAAGGAATTTTGTTGATTAATTATCTTCAGAAAGGTAAAACAATCAACTCTGAATATTATTTCAGCCTTTTGGATCAGCTGGATGAAAAAATTCGTGAGAAAAGACCTGGTTTAAAGAAGAAAAAAATCATTTTTCATCAAGACAATGCACCTGCTCACAAAAGTGTTTTGACGATGGCTAAATTCAAAGAATTAAAGTATGAATTGCTTGAACATTCACCGTATTCACCAGATTTGGCTCCCAGTGACTACAATCTCTTCAGAAATCTCAAAGAATTCCTTCGTGGAAAGCATTTTTCGTCGAATGAAGAGGCCATAGCAGCCGTAGACGGTTATTTTGCAGAGCTTCCGGAAAACCATTATAAGGATGGGATAAAATTATTTGAAGATCATTGGAACAAGTGTATTGAGCTTCTAGGAGATTATATTGAATAAAAAAATATATTTTGTAACAAAAACAGTATTCTTTTATATCGAGCGTAGGAACTTTTCAACCAACCTGTAGATGGTCCAATCGAAAGTCATATTCATTAAATTCTCTTAAATTTTAGTAAAAAAAAATTACTACTTTGGAAAGATTGAAATTAGCGCGCGTCACGGAAAATAAGAATTTTTGTTAATTGTATTAATTTCTGTAGCGTGTGTCACGATTTGGGTTTTTTAAAAAATTACATTTAAAATAGTGCTTCCAATTATTCAATCCTGCCGGTTAACTGGTTAGGGCATTATTCGAAAAAGGCATTATTCGAAAAAGACGAAAATTTATTAATCGGTTATTCGAATCGATTAATCTTAAAAATTCGATATTAATCGATTAATCGTTAAATGCAAAATAAAAGTGTAAATTTCACCAGTAAGGACACAGAGTGCTGCTTTTTGTGAAATATCAAGTTAAGTCTAAGTATTTGTTAGGGTAATTTAAGGCAATCTGAGAATTTTAAATGGATACACTACCCAACAACGTGTTAAAGTTATCCAATTTTTTTATACTTGTTGAAGATCAATAGTTGTGACGCAGCGAAAATATCGTCAACAATTTAATTCAAGATTAGCTCCCGCAGCCTTCATGATAAGTAATTTGATCAGCCGTTTTGAGGAACGGAATTCAGTGGCCGACTGTCCTGGAAGAGGTCGCCCTCGATATATTCGTACTAAAGACAACGTGGAAACTGTCCGTCAGAGTGTTGCAAATGATCCATCTGTCTTAACTCGTCGTCATTCCGGCCAGTTAGGCAATTCCCGAACAACATTGCGGAGAATTTTAAAGTTAAATCTTTAGATGCATTCATACAAAATACGCTAGTCGTTTTACAGAATTAGCAACACAATATGTTCTTTTAAATAATCTTTTGATTTCTACTTAAGCGGTTATGTCAATAAGCAAAACTTTAGATTGTAGGGCTCTGAAAATCCAAGGGCAACACACCAGCATCAGTTACATCCATACAGATGCACTGATTGGTGAGGTGTTATGGCCGATAAAGTTATCGGTGCATATTTTTGTCGATATTGAGGATGAAACGCCAGAAACTATTTCGGGGCTTCTTACAGAACAACGATTGACAACTTTTTGCGGCCAATGGTGGAGCAGCATCCTAATTTGTGGTTCCAACAAGATAGAGGGACTGCGCACACTGCTAGGCAAACTATGGATTTGTTGCGAGAAATTTTTGGCGAACGTTTGATTTCAAAAAATTCTGATTTCCCTTGGCCACCTCGTTCGCCATATTTAACTTTTTTGGGGATATTTAAAAGACAAAGTGTATGTCAATAAGCCACAGACAATTAGACAGCTAATGCAGAATATTCGAGAAGAAATACTAAGCCTGCAACCAGAAACATTACGTGGTGTTATGGAAAACGCTTTAAAGAGCCAATGTTTGTATCGAGCAAACTGGTGGACATTTGCCTGATGTCATATTTCATACATAGTCCCCCTAAATTTCCATGAAATGTATTTAATATATAAAAAAATGTATAAATAAAATATTATTACAAGAATTACGTGATTTACATTAATAGGTCTTATTTGGGCCACTCTGTATTTCCTAAAGGCTACACAGCACTTGCTTTGAGTTGGTTGGCAAAAAAAGTTAAAAATGTTATTAAAAAATTAAATTATTTTTTTTTTGTTAAAATAAATTCAATTGTATTCAATCAATATTGCAAATTTAAAAAAAAAATGTGGTATTATTATTTTAAGATTCACATTTATAAATTATGTTAAGTATTTTTTAAATTTAAATTATTAAACAAAACAACATTATTAACTAAAACAACATTTAAAATTCATAAAAATATTATTAAGGTTGATATGGAAAATATGTACAATCGAGATCTCAAATCTTTTTCTCTAGTCTATATGAATTTGATAAATACACTCGGGGTCTAACTGCCGTTTTTATTGAGAACGCTATGATGTTGAGATTGAGAATTGAGTTAATGTATAATCTTATATAAATTCAATTAATAATATATTTATACTTATATGGATATCAATATATGATATCATACCTTACCTGTTTATTCTCATATATGATTTCATATATTTTTCAATACATGTCATATATCCTAATATATGCTCATACATGGAACCACATATGATCATATATGAAATAATTTATATTATTTTTGAAGACATTTTTTAATTATCGTGCTCTTCTAAACTACTTACAGAAGACATAATTTTTATTTGCAATGTCCCACTTGGTAGGTGCCTTTTCCGTAGTCGAAAAGCGCTTCTTTCATTGCATCTGAGATTTACTAAAATAAGGAGTTTGTAGGAAGTAATATGCGAATTTTTTCAGCTTTGACATGCGCAAAAATAGTGTGTAATTAAAAAAATAAAGCGCTTCATTCATTTCTTCAAAGATTCAGTAAAACATTTGCTTCAATAATGTGAAGGCAGATATAAATTTTTAAACATTATTTATGGTCCCATATAACGTTTACAACCAGTGATGCAACCAGAAATCAGTCTAACCGGGTAGAACGGCAGAACAAAACCCCGGTAATGGTGGCTCCGATTTGGAGGCATGATTTATAATAAATCATAAGCAGATATCTATCGTGTTTTGTGTCTTAATACTTTATTAGCCCAATTCAGATAAGTCCTTTCTATAGGTGATACGCCTGCATCACCGTGTTTGCAGTGAAAGATTTATAGTAGTGCCTTGATGTTTTGATTTCATAGGTTCTAAGATATATCTCTATATTTAGAAAAATAACGTTACAGACTGACTGGCTGACGGACTGACTCACTCATTCAACATCGCCCAGCCCAAGCCGCTAGAGGTGGGATGCTGAAATTTGGTATGTAGGTCCCCCCTCCGGCGTAGACATCCGCTAAGACGGGGTTTTTAGAAATACCTTCGGGTAGGGGCAAAATGGAGGAAAACTCCTCTTTCACGGCCTGTCTAAACCCCCTAAGCTAAAAAGCTGAAATTTGAAATAGGCCTTCCTGGGAGTATGTGCTAATTCCTTCGTAAGGTACATTTTAGAATTTTGACCAGCGAAGTGGTAAAAATAGGGGTTTAAAGTGCGAAAAGTCTCCTCCTTTACGGCTTGCCCACACCGAAATAGCAAGATACCTGAAATTTTAAACATGGAGTATGGACTAACTCACTGATAAGATACATTTTAGAATTTTAGCCAGGGACGTGGTAAAAATGGAATTTAAAAGGTTAAAATGTCTCCCCTTTAACAGCTTGGCGAAACCGCTGGACCTAGGGAGTTGAAACTTGGTATGCAGACTCCTTATACAGTGTAGATAACAGCTAAGACATAATTTTTAAAAAATCAAACGGGGAGGGGCAGTAAAGTGTGAAATTCTCCCCCTCGACAGCCTACCAAAACCGTTAGAGCAGGAAGGTTGAAATTGTGTAACCAATATACCTGAGGTGTAGGTAGGATTTTTTAAAATTTCTACGAGGAGGGGAAAAAGTGGTGAAAACTCCTCCTTAAAGAAAATTCTTCCTCTTGACGACTTGCCAAAACCGCTAGAGCTGGAAATTTAAAATTTGGTACATAGGTTCCCACTCCAGCGTAGACATCCACTAAAGTTGCATTTTTGGAAATTCCTAATGGGAGGTGCAATAAGGCAAAAAGTCGTCTTCCGAACGGCCAACCAAAACCGCTGAAACTAGAAAGATAAAATTTGGTATGCAGGTTTCTTCTTCAGTGTAGATAACAGATTAGACGTGACTTTTGGAAAATCTAACGCGGACGGGCAAAAACGAGAAAATTCTTCCTCCTGACGACTTCCCAAAACCGCTAGAGCTGGAAAGTTAAAATTTGGTATATAAAGATAAGGAAATTCTTCTTACTAATTAATATGTTGCTTATTTTGAAAAGGAGATTGAGGAAATTTGAAAGGCTTTCAAAGATGAAATTCGTCGAATATGGCAACACTGTAATTGCGTGAGAAGATAACACTTAGAAAAGTCAAAGAAATGTTTTAAGCTTTTCAATTGAACAGAAAATAACAGATCAGGGACTGTTATTTTACTTCGGTGGGGTTAAGTGCTCAGGTAATGCCGATGGAGGACATTGCATTATACATATATGAGGAAAAGAAAACTCATCACTGGGGATCGAACCTGCAAACTTCTGGGTAGCTACACTTATATTTGAGTAGGTGTGCGGATCCTTATCTTTAGCATTTAATTTGCTATCATTACGACTCAGAACATATTTCAATATTGTTGTTGATTATGCTTGAAGGTATTTACTTGGATTTGGTGGTATTCTTGTAACTTTTTATATTGTCACGTCAAAATAATTTATTTTAAAAAATTATATACATTTAGTGTTTTATCAATTTGTTTTCTTTGTGTAAGTAAAGCCCTTCATGTGTATAATTTTGTATAACAATAAATTTATATTTCTTCCAAATTATCGTACTTTTATAATACCAAGTGAAAGGTTTAAAAGTCTAAATCACTTGATGGGTCTTAAAGTTCTAGTCCTGTAGGTGAAAACAGGATCGGTTTCTAAAGTACATGATCGGTAAAAAAGTATATATCACATATTGGGTCTGAAAGAACTAATCCCGTGTTAGGTGGAAACAGCACTTGTTCTAAAAAAACTTACCACATGCTCGGTTTACAAGCCTCTATCACGTGATGATTTTGAAAGTACGAGTCCTGTGACCTGTCCTGTGACATGTCAGAGAAGGCAATTGGTCCCCTCCTAGGACAAGCCTATGTTAAATTGACCGGTCCTTTTCATATAAAAAACCGGCCCCAGTTATTCATAAAAACTACAAAATAGATTCGTTTTCTACACACAAACTTTTAACGCCAAAAAATATACTTAGCTGTTCTAATATGGGGACAGTAAGATGTCAAGGGTTAACTTAGAATTTCATGCATATTTCCGTACCAAGGTTTTTGTTTCTTTTAATTTTTAAATAAAAAAACAGTGTAGTTTTCTTTTTAAGACAAAAATATTTTCTTAACATTTGTGACAAAAAAGTTTTAAAAATGAGAGAAAAGTTTTCTTTTTGTGTCAAAGTTGTTTTCAAAAAAAAAACCACCTGCTGCTTGTTTCCGGTTCTACTGTTTCCTCGTTAAAAGTTGACAGAAAAGACGCTCATAAGCACTTAAGTACAGTTAGTTAAGATGTTTTGCACAAAAAAAACCTAAAAAATATAATACCCGATTAAAAAATATAATGTGGTACAAAATTCAATAATATTTTTTTCTATAATACACTCTAATTAATTTCTGTTGAAATTTACCCAACTTATAGTACGATAGTGTATTCCTACTATAAGTTGCGGAAATTTACTTTGTGTGCGTAAATGAAAAAAGTACACACATTTTGCGTAAGTTAGTAAACATAAAATGAGTAATATTACATTGAAAGAGGTCAAAGTTAAAAGAAATTTTGAAATTAAAAAGTAAATTTACCAAATTTTTACATGTAAATGTACACATAAAATCTTTTAAAATCCACTAAAAATATGTAAAAGCGTCAAAAATGCGTAAAATGTTCACCTCTATGTTAAAAATATTGTTTTCTCTATATTAAAAAAAGAATAAATTTAAATACGTTTTATTTATAATTAATTTTTCTATAAGTACATTTAATAAAAATTTTAAAATCAATATAAATATCAAACTTGAAGACTATTAAAAAAAGCTATAGATTGTTTAGAGTTTTTCCTATAGAAAAAGCTCAGATTATAAACAAGAAATATCCATAAATTAATAGCACTTTCTACAGAAAAAGCTTCAGATATTAAGCTTTTTCTTTGAAAAAGTCTTGGAAAAGTAGCAAATTCACTATCACAAATTAGTTCATTCACTAACTTTGTGTGTAAAATTTGAGATTATCGCCAAAAAAAAACTTTATTTTAGGCACAAAGTGTTAAGTTTTAAACACAAAATGCATATTATTGTACTATTATATAAGAAAGTATGTAAAAAATATGTTCACGCATTTTGTGTTTATATTTACTCACTAAGCATTATATCAAAAAATTTTTTCGGCTCAGACTTACCTTCTATGTTTATTTGAATTGTGAAGGTTATCTAGAACCATTAATCAGTTTTAGTAATAAATAGCAAAAAAGTAAAAAAAAATTGATTTTTAAACACTTACAAATAAAAATTTTACATAACGATACCATTTTGGTAGTTCCTATAAAATTCCAACCGATTTATTTTCTCTGCGTACCTACATCTATGTTATATTATTAATTATATTGCTTATTAAACTGCTTTTAAATCTCTTTTTTTGTTGGGATTTAATGAAACTTTATTATACAGGGTGGAACATTTAAAATTTTAAATTTGATTCGGCTATAAAAAAAAATACTGATTATTTTTAAAATTTTTGGTTTTATTGGAAAGGTTGAACTTTGTCATTTAGGAATGGAAAACAATATCATTCATATGATTACTACGACTGGCTCGGCAGTACCTCATCCGATCAACCAAATTTTTCAGTACATTTTCGATTGTTTCGGCTCGAATCTCTTCAATGGCAACTTCAATTTCATGTAACATTTATCCCACAGAAAATAATCCGAGGCGGCCAATTAACATCACAATTTCGACTGATTATTCGATTTTCAAAAACAGTGCGTAATATATCGATGGTTGCGTTGGCTGTGTGACATGTGGCCCCGTCTTGTTGAAATCAAATGTCGTCCATGCCATTATCTTGAGTTTTTAGAAACAAAAATTCGTTGAGCATGGCACAGTAACGCTCACCGTTGACGGCAACGGTGGCACCTTGCTCATTTTCGAATAAAAATTGCCCAGTCGTGGTAGTCATATAAATGATAATGTGTTCCATTCTTAAATGACAAAGCTTAACCTTTCCAGAAATTTGAAAAAATAATCAGTACTTTTTTTATAGCCGATTAAAATTTTAAATTTTAAATGACCCACCCTATACTCGATTTTATTTCATGCACTTAAAATAGTTTTTGAGTTAAAAATTTAAAAGAAGTGATATTTCATTTAAAAACCGGTCTACATACTTTTTATATAAATCAAATGGTATTTGTTATTTAGTTTTACATGTTGTTTAAACAACTAACACATCAGTAAAAAAAAAAACAAATAATAAATTAAGTTAAAATAAATGTTAAATTTTTACCTACCAATTCCCCAAAAAAAATAACTGATTATATATTTAAAATTGTTTCCGTTTTTTTTTGTATTTTTTTAATCTACCAAATGTACTCTCACACAGTCTACAGATACATTTAGTGTGAATTACCATATGTGTTGATGTGTATGTGTTTATGAATTTCCTGTGACTTGAATTGAAATAATTTTGTATATAAAAAACCAATTTAAATTAAAAACAATATTAATATTCAATTTTTTTAAGCTAAAGATCTTTTTTTTATAAAATTTCTTATTTTATTTTTGATATTTCGCTAACAATTTGTTAGCATCTTCAGGAAAACAAAATTTTAATTTTTTTTTTATAAATATTAAAATTTTGTTTTCCTGAAGATGCTAACAAATTGTTAGCGAAATATCGAAAATAAAATAAGAAATTTTATTAAAAAAAAAGATCTTTAGCTTAAAAAAATTGAATATTAATATTAAAATAAGATCAAATAAAGTTATATTATTTTTAAAAACAATATTTTTTTTAACAGACAGCAAATTTATAATAACTGTACACTCACAATATTATTTCGTTGAATATAATCTAAAATATATATTAAATTAATCGAAAATACAATCAAAAAGAGGACTACTGATTTTTCATTATAATAAACCCATTTTGTTGTTTATTTTCAATCCTTGTTTAATAATTGTAAGGTATTATTAGATTTTTCCTTGGTGTTGACAATCAGAATTAATGTTGGTTCAAAAAGTCGAATGATGTAATTTTATTTTGTAAGTTAGAATTTCGAAAATTACATTAAGAGGGTAAACAGCTTTTATTCGTTTTTTTATTGGTAAATATTTGGCAATTTGGGTTGTTTCATGCAAGTTGCTGGTGTTTGTTGCCCAGCACTGTAAACACCATACATCCCACTTTTGGTTTGTGTCCTGGATATATACTTTTAACTTATGATCTCAACAACTTTCAAGTGCAATTTGATGCTCATTTACTTATCAAAACTACTTGTTTCATAGATAAAAGCTTGGGTTTTTTCCATAACTGCAGAAAAATAGAAAGAAGGAAACAAGTATATATTTTTTTTGTCTTCATGTTATACAAGATTGCGTTTCAAAATTCTTTTGGTTTTTGACTTTCAAGTGATCGAACACAAATTCTTTAACAACTGTACATAACCGAGGAAAGAAAATATAAAAAAAAAAAAATGTACAGTATCCCTAAAAGTGTTTAATTCCGGGATTTGGTCGTCCACGTAACCTTTATTAATCATTAAATTATAACGAAAACATCTTTTCCAGATCCATTAACAAGGTAAATTTAAAATATTTTTTAAAGGATTGCTGAAAGACTTAGCATATTTCTGTCCGCTTTAGGTTATAACCATAATTAGAATTGTTGCGCAGGGGAGTTGCATTCCATCTATTCGTTCTGGAAACGTCTAGGAACTGGTTTTTCCCATACCCGGGAATCGTGAGAACCACTTTTATATTGAACTCGTTTCGTGAGTGTCGTCATTCTCGGTAATGACCTGTGCCGCCGGGAATGACATAATTTTTTTTAAAGAGTTGCTGTCAAATATTTGTATGCTGTAGATGAACCTGTGGGATATCCAACTACTTACTCAGCCACAGTCCGTTTGAACGCGATAAGTAAATAGCAAAGTTATCTACTGCAATAATTCTAAGCCTCCAATAAACCCCGGAGCTCATTGTGCACGTCCAACAACTTATTGTGATCATCCAACAACAAATATCAAGTTTGGGATAAGTATTGTGGAATAAAATTTGCATTTTTTGAGAGATCTTCGATCCAGACGACCGAGTCCATCTAAAATCAAGAGCATCTCGCGTTAAAAGTGAAAAGTTTTCTAAGCCTCGAAAAATGTTAATAAATTAAGAATCCATTTCCTTTTTTCTCGGGAATTTTTCGGAATCTGGAGTTCCATATATAAATTAAATTCAATATCGTTTGCGACTATGTTTTTTTAAATTAAAATTGTCTAAATTTAGCTTAGTTTCTAATGTATTTAAGACACAGAAGTTAAGTGCCAATAATGGATTTTTTATTATAAATATTTCTTTTAAGATTCGCGTTAGTTCCTAAAAGTATTGAGTTTTAAATTTTGTTAATTCATTTACAATAACGTAAACTTACATAATTATTAGGTAATTTTTAATTTTGTAGAGTACATATTAACGTCGTGGTATACCAACCTAAAATCGTAAAACATTAGTTGTTTGAAACAGCCATTGCAACATCTCTCATATGCATAGAGACAACATTTGCTAATAATCCACAACCTTTTCTTTAGCTCAAACCTGCAACATGTTCATCGAAGCTTCCATGATCATCGCAACCTTGTTTCTAACATTTGGTGAGTGTAAATTATAAAGAAATCATATTATTGTGGTTGTTTGATATATAAATATATATATTTTTTTGTTGTAACATGCATTTGAAACCAAGCATGTAAAAACAATGATATTCTTACGTTAGCAACATTTCGTATTCGTTAGATATTAAATGTAAAACAGAATTATTTTCTTTATAAAATGTTGCTGGCTTTATATATCCAATGTTTCATTGTTTCTGCATAGCCAGTGTTTCCGAAACATAATTGCGAGGTATTGATTCGTTTAGATTTTTTTTTAGATTTATATATTTATTTTTTTTTTATACCACTCGATTATTTAATAGATATAGAATAATATTATCAGCAAAGAATATTTTTCTGAATTTACTAAACCCATTTGAATTTAGTAAACCATTTGAAAGTATTTTTGTATAGATGCAATCTTTATGTTCACTTTTGGGTATAAAATGCAATTTTAGGTTTTAAGTAATAAAAATAGATTTATTGAAATCGATTGCAACTAATATTTTTATGGAATTTGAATATGTTCAATTTAAGAATTTTTCTGAATAAATTTGTATTTTAAAAATGAATTCGTAAATTAAATAAGTTTTCTTACTGGTGTTGTGAACTAAGGGTAGTATAATCGGTTTACTTGGGGTTTTAGTTAAATGTGCCACTAAAACCATGGTAGGGATAGGGTGAAGAGGCAGAGACTCTAATAACATCTGGAGATCTCTCAATGGTAACTTAATGACTTCAGTTTTTGCTTTTCATTTCTACAACAATCTATTCATCACAGGGGCATTTATTTTGCTGGTGTCTAGACCTTGGCCTTTTAAATTAGTTTTTTGTTCATGTAAGTTTAACCCGGGAGTCTATAATAATTTTTATGTATCATGGTTGTGAAAAGTTTTAACGAGTGAGAAGAGGACACGAACCCCCCACCCGGCTGCTTGCTAGCATTGTTAATGGCTCCCATATCGTCCTACTTTACTCTCGAAGAAAATCATATGTTCTTTTTTCTTGTGCTAACCAACCTGGCATGCTACAAAGTTAGATAAAATATTTATTTTTGTTTTATTTTTGGCGTGTTCTTTACATAAATGGCGCCCAACGTGGGGCACGAAGAATGTACAACAACTTTTCTTCTGCTCTGATTTTTTTTTTTTTTTTTTGGTTAATTTTTTTTATTATTAAATTTCAATTTCGCAGAGAGTGTTTAAAGGTTTTCAAATGGTGTGATCTAATACTGTGGATAATTATAAAGCCTTTTCCAGGATAATAGATATCTGATTGTTTCGGATAATCTATCTGTTAAGCTCCTTTATGATCCTTTCATGGATTGACTTACATTTTTTGGAGTCTTTAAAATTTTCTTTATTTCTTATATTGGTCAACAAATTTTATCAGCTGTGTTAGCAGCATCCTGAATTCTATAGGATAATTATTTAATATGCTGGTTGCAATTTCTTAACCTATGTCTTCAGTTACAGTGCAGATCCCTTTGTTTTTTTTTTTTGTATGCTGGTTTGCTGAAATTTGTTGCATAATGTTTGAATTCAATAGCCCGGTTTTGTTACCACACTGGTCATTAAATGTTATCACTTTTTGTACTGCCCTTATATCATTCACACACCTATAGTAAGAAACACTGGAATATATTTTTTACAACTTTTACGAAATTTACTTTACAAATTGTTAATAAGAATTTGGAGAGACCCGAACTGAGACGAAAATAATTTATAATAATACGTATTTTTTCCGGTTCTTTCTAATATGAACAGATCTTAATATCCTTTCTATTACCAATATATTTTTCTTTCACGATTTGATTTTTTTCTGCCAGTTGGCTTTGATGCATTGTTGGACTTCTCCTCAGGGGAAATTGATAGGTTTAAGTTTCTTATCCATTTATTTAGGATTAGAAATTTGTTTGTCAATATGGCACAACTTTCGACTGGTGCTACGTCTAAAACCACTACTGGGGCCTCAAGTGTCCTGGAAAATTTATGCGGGGTATGTAATGAGGCAATGATTTTTGATTCCCAAGAGTGTCTTATTATTTACACGTGCAACCATATTTACCATCGTAATTGCCTTGAACCATTGTTGTCCAATTCCACAAAATGTCCGCGTTGCAGAAAGCCTTGCGACTTGTCAGAGATCCGGAAATATTCGGTTGCAACCACAGTTCGGAATGTTGTTAATAATACTGACCCTACTACGCAAGAAAATGCTCACATGGGGGTAGATAGGAATATTGCTTCTCAGATTGATAATATTCAAACAATGCAAACTAAGGCGAATACAAAAAAAAGGGCAAATCGTTTTAAGAATAAGGGTTCATCGGCCAAACTGCACAACACTCGAGGTAGGGGAAAAAGTTTATACAGGGAACTCCAGGAAGCTTTTCCGTTAGCTGGTGCAGATCTACATTTTCCTATGCATGACCTTGGTGCAGTCACTCCCATTACAACAACTTATATAAAACAACTTATATAAAAATAAGGAA
The DNA here is from genome assembly GCA_949748255.1 of Eustalomyia histrio. Lineage (NCBI taxonomy): Eukaryota > Metazoa > Arthropoda > Insecta > Diptera > Anthomyiidae > Eustalomyia > Eustalomyia histrio. The sequence continues at coordinate 100,760,101 of OX456525.1, forward strand.
ATTTTCATTATTTTTATAGATTTTCATGGATTTTGTAAGGTTTAAGGTGAAATTTTCGATAAAATTTTCCGTGGGTACTTTGAAATTTAAGTTTCCTCTTGTTGCTTACAGTGTACGGGGTAATCTTTTGCGGTGTAAACTTTGTGAAACTATTTTTACAATTTTAAAATTTGGCAATTTTTTCCCTATCTAATTTTCTTCATTAAGTTGACAAAATTTTTAAAACCATAATAACGTGTAGTGGAAAATTGATATTGATTTTTAAATTTACACTGAAACAACCCCGTTCGTATACTAAGTGACTTTACTATTTTTATTTTTTTTTTTTTGAGTAAACTGCCGTATATAGGTAATATTGTTATGACGAATATCTTTGCTGCCAAGGGAGAGACCATTAAAATTTCTTTTCTGCGGATATATACAATTTGTTTCTGTTTATACTGAAAAAGTCTTCTAGAATCAGAATTTCAAGTAATTTGAATGACTCATTTGGAGCTGGTTTGGTGTTTTTATGTAGCAAAATATTGGAATGCTATTGTTACTAACTTCAGTGGCTGATTGTTACGGAACCATTTTCAATATTTTGATCAAATTTTTTTTTTTTTGAAATCGTCGAATACTCAAATTGTAACTTCTTGTTAGATAAAGAGTACATTTTCACGGATTTAGTTACTCTGGTAAATTGTATGTACTATTTTTTTAATAGTGTTGTTGCCTTTTCCGTCTAATACTGTCATTCATGGAATAAGTATTATGCGGTTTTGTAAGGTATTATTAGATTTTTCCTTGGTGTTGACAATCAGAATTAATGTTGGTTCAAAAAGTCGAATGATGTAATTTTATTTTGTAAGTTAGAATTTCGAAAATTACATTAAGAGGGTAAACAGCTTTTATTCGTTTTTTTATTGGTAAATATTTGGCAATTTGGGTTGTTTCATGCAAGTTGCTGGTGTTTGTTGCCCAGCACTGTAAACACCATACATCCCACTTTTGGTTTGTGTCCTGGATATATACTTTTAACTTATGATCTCAACAACTTTCAAGTGCAATTTGATGCTCATTTACTTATCAAAACTACTTGTTTCATAGATAAAAGCTTGGGTTTTTTCCATAACTGCAGAAAAATAGAAAGAAGGAAACAAGTATATATTTTTTTTGTCTTCATGTTATACAAGATTGCGTTTCAAAATTCTTTTGGTTTTTGACTTTCAAGTGATCGAACACAAATTCTTTAACAACTGTACATAACCGAGGAAAGAAAATATAAAAAAAAAAAAATGTACAGTATCCCTAAAAGTGTTTAATTCCGGGATTTGGTCGTCCACGTAACCTTTATTAATCATTAAATTATAACGAAAACATCTTTTCCAGATCCATTAACAAGGTAAATTTAAAATATTTTTTAAAGGATTGCTGAAAGACTTAGCATATTTCTGTCCGCTTTAGGTTATAACCATAATTAGAATTGTTGCGCAGGGGAGTTGCATTCCATCTATTCGTTCTGGAAACGTCTAGGAACTGGTTTTTCCCATACCCGGGAATCGTGAGAACCACTTTTATATTGAACTCGTTTCGTGAGTGTCGTCATTCTCGGTAATGACCTGTGCCGCCGGGAATGACATAATTTTTTTTAAAGAGTTGCTGTCAAATATTTGTATGCTGTAGATGAACCTGTGGGATATCCAACTACTTACTCAGCCACAGTCCGTTTGAACGCGATAAGTAAATAGCAAAGTTATCTACTGCAATAATTCTAAGCCTCCAATAAACCCCGGAGCTCATTGTGCACGTCCAACAACTTATTGTGATCATCCAACAACAAATATCAAGTTTGGGATAAGTATTGTGGAATAAAATTTGCATTTTTTGAGAGATCTTCGATCCAGACGACCGAGTCCATCTAAAATCAAGAGCATCTCGCGTTAAAAGTGAAAAGTTTTCTAAGCCTCGAAAAATGTTAATAAATTAAGAATCCATTTCCTTTTTTCTCGGGAATTTTTCGGAATCTGGAGTTCCATATATAAATTAAATTCAATATCGTTTGCGACTATGTTTTTTTAAATTAAAATTGTCTAAATTTAGCTTAGTTTCTAATGTATTTAAGACACAGAAGTTAAGTGCCAATAATGGATTTTTTATTATAAATATTTCTTTTAAGATTCGCGTTAGTTCCTAAAAGTATTGAGTTTTAAATTTTGTTAATTCATTTACAATAACGTAAACTTACATAATTATTAGGTAATTTTTAATTTTGTAGAGTACATATTAACGTCGTGGTATACCAACCTAAAATCGTAAAACATTAGTTGTTTGAAACAGCCATTGCAACATCTCTCATATGCATAGAGACAACATTTGCTAATAATCCACAACCTTTTCTTTAGCTCAAACCTGCAACATGTTCATCGAAGCTTCCATGATCATCGCAACCTTGTTTCTAACATTTGGTGAGTGTAAATTATAAAGAAATCATATTATTGTGGTTGTTTGATATATAAATATATATATTTTTTTGTTGTAACATGCATTTGAAACCAAGCATGTAAAAACAATGATATTCTTACGTTAGCAACATTTCGTATTCGTTAGATATTAAATGTAAAACAGAATTATTTTCTTTATAAAATGTTGCTGGCTTTATATATCCAATGTTTCATTGTTTCTGCATAGCCAGTGTTTCCGAAACATAATTGCGAGGTATTGATTCGTTTAGATTTTTTTTTAGATTTATATATTTATTTTTTTTTTATACCACTCGATTATTTAATAGATATAGAATAATATTATCAGCAAAGAATATTTTTCTGAATTTACTAAACCCATTTGAATTTAGTAAACCATTTGAAAGTATTTTTGTATAGATGCAATCTTTATGTTCACTTTTGGGTATAAAATGCAATTTTAGGTTTTAAGTAATAAAAATAGATTTATTGAAATCGATTGCAACTAATATTTTTATGGAATTTGAATATGTTCAATTTAAGAATTTTTCTGAATAAATTTGTATTTTAAAAATGAATTCGTAAATTAAATAAGTTTTCTTACTGGTGTTGTGAACTAAGGGTAGTATAATCGGTTTACTTGGGGTTTTAGTTAAATGTGCCACTAAAACCATGGTAGGGATAGGGTGAAGAGGCAGAGACTCTAATAACATCTGGAGATCTCTCAATGGTAACTTAATGACTTCAGTTTTTGCTTTTCATTTCTACAACAATCTATTCATCACAGGGGCATTTATTTTGCTGGTGTCTAGACCTTGGCCTTTTAAATTAGTTTTTTGTTCATGTAAGTTTAACCCGGGAGTCTATAATAATTTTTATGTATCATGGTTGTGAAAAGTTTTAACGAGTGAGAAGAGGACACGAACCCCCCACCCGGCTGCTTGCTAGCATTGTTAATGGCTCCCATATCGTCCTACTTTACTCTCGAAGAAAATCATATGTTCTTTTTTCTTGTGCTAACCAACCTGGCATGCTACAAAGTTAGATAAAATATTTATTTTTGTTTTATTTTTGGCGTGTTCTTTACATAATAGACATAAGTAGTAAAAGCAATCGAAAGTAGTTTAAAATAACCATCAATTTTTAACTGACAAAAAGTAGAAAAAAAAAAGATTTTTGTGGTTAGTTTTTCAAATTGAATTTTTTTTTATTTGTATGTAATTTTACACAACACAACACACACAGATGTATATATTTTTATTTTCTACGTGTGTATCTATATTTGAATAATTTGTTGTAATTTTTATTGAAATAATTTTGTATATAAACAAACTATTTTGGTAAAAAAAACAATAAGGAATTATATGAATTTATATTTTTAAAACAAAAAAAATGAAATTTTACATTTAACAGAAAATATCAACTCCTACTAAATGTTTGTAAATTTTTATAGTTTGTTTTTTGAATGACTGATTCAAATAGTTAAAAAATATATTTCTATGAATTTCAATTGATTCTTCGTTTAAAAACAAACTTTACGTATTACTTTTTAAATAAACTACAGTCAGTGACGTAAAATATATTGTGAGTGTAACGGAAACAAATAAACCTTAAATTTCCGTTGTGTGCATAAATTTTAATTAAATTTAAAACAATTGATACTGAAAAAAATCGGATAATGACAGTAAATCATTTTCAACAAATGCATAAAAAAGTTGTTTTTAACTAAACTTTTATTAAACTTCAAACAATTAACTACATACTATTCTGAGTGTATAGTTTGATATTTGTATTTTATAATAATAGATCTAAAGTACAATAATATATTTTTCATATTAAATTGAATTTTAGGCTCCATTAAAATAAGGTATGCCTATACTTTATAATATAAAACTTTTTTTACTGGGGTACTTATTTTATACATTTCTTTACAATTCAATGCTTTGTACCTTTTTTAATTTAAAGTTGCAGTGTTGTAGAAAAATAAAACAAACTGTAATTCATTATAAATCTTTTTGTATATCTTTAATAACATATGACAGCATGATAAAGAATACAGCACATGACATGTTGTTACCTGCTGTTTTGCGATAAAATTTCTTCATGAAATATAATTTTTAAAATTATTATAAAGGAAATCGAAAACAGTTTTGCTTTTCTTAAACCATGTGTGTAAGTAACAAAGTTCAAATCAAATAATCCAAGAAGTTTCTAATTACCCCTGTGGCGTGTAAAATAAACACGATTTGTCCAAGACCGTATATCAAACAAAATACTGCCATAACAAATACGACGTAGTGATTTTGCAATCAAATAAATATAAGCTTTTGCCTAAACTCGTTTTATACGAGGGTTAACTGATAAGTAACTACCAGGTTATTTACACTGCAGAGTTAATGTAGTAGTAGTAAAAACTGTATTAACTGTTAATGATTGCACTGAAATTAAGCAGTTAATTCCAGTCTAAAAAGTTTACCTTGACGGAAACTAAGACTCTGCCAACTCTGAATTTTTAATAATAGATATATTTTTCACATCAACTCTACAACCTGAAAGTGTTTCTTTTATTCTCTCGGATTACAGGAATTTGGCAAAATTACTCTGAGCCTTTAACAACCAAAAATACTTATTCACTTAATCCACGTATAAAAATAAACAAACTTTTCTAAGGCGGATAGGAAAGGTCATGTGTGTTAGGTTAGGATTTTTGGATTTTATTTTTGTGACCTCATTACCTTTTTCCATTTAACACGAATGTGTTTTTTCCTTATTACGCTCATTACGGTTGACTACATTCCAATTCAAACAACAGTTTACCAAAATCTTTATTGAAGATGAAATACAAATAAATATACAAAAATATTCAAAACACAGTTTAGTTAAAATCAAATACGAATATGGGTTACAAGGCAGAGTATGTACTTTACAAAAATCCGTACGTCTACACACACACACACATACAAACAGAACATATCAAACGGAAGAAGTAAAAATGGAAATGTTTTAATGTTAAAATACTTCAAGCACGTATCAAATAAACATATCACACATATACAGCCAAACACAAGCACACACACACTTATGCAGCAATATTCCACATAGAAATACAATCATCTAATAAATATATGTGTGTATATAAAACACACCACATACACAATTGCATAAAAAAAGATATACTATCTCAGACACATTCAAACACACTCGTAGTATTCCATATAAATATAACTACAATTTTCAAGGATTTAACACATTTCACAATGATGTTGGATTAAGTAATGCTATGAAATAAACACACACAAAACAAGTAAGAGCGGCTAAATTCGGCTATGCCGAATCTTATATACCCTTCACCATGGTGGGGAAAAAACTGAAGTTTATATATGGACATATATGAAATGGACAGATTTATATACGGACGCCTTTAAGAGGAAATTAACCATTTAGTTTGTAGATAAAACTTGGACTCGGGAAGATTTATGGTTCCAGAAAATATGTATTTTAAAAAAATGTATGTTTTGGGCATAACTTTTTTGTATCTGAACCGATATTTCCGAGTTTTTCAGCAAATATGTTATACTAAAGATTTTCGATCTTTTGCTATATAAGACGTATCCATAGGTCATAATACAGCTCTAGAATAGTGTTTGTTGTTTGTGTATAAAAGGTTAAGAGGTGAAAGAAAAGAATTTCAACAAATCGTTAAAAGAAATCACTAGAACTGCATGTGTTTTATTTCTACAAAATAGTTTGATTTAGCTGGCAAATTTGCATTGAGGATTTTATTTCGCTTTTTTATTAGAAATATTTGTAATTTCTTTAGCTTAATTTTAAAAATTTGAAGGAAAATAGTTTATAATTTTTTTTATAAATTATTATAAGTTATGACCTAAAATAGTTGCACTCAAAGGTAAATTATGTATAAAATTTTCTTAATATGTGAGAAATAAAATGGTTTAAAAATCTTTTTATAAATTCTTTTAAATCGGAGCAAAAAATAGAAATAAAACCGTTTGTATTTTGTTTGTATCAGAGGGTTTTTATACAAATTTTGATGTTTTTAGCCTATTTATGGATTATTTAATTATTAATATAAAATTTTATTTAAATTAATTATTAAATGTAAAAAAAAAAACAAAAAATAAACAAAAAAAAATCTTAACGAACCCGCGACCCTTCCACCTGTGGTGAAAGGTATAAAAACGTTTGTATTTTGTTTGTATCAGAGGGTTTTTATAAAAATGTTGATGTTTTTAGCCTATTTATGGATTATTTAATTATTAATATAAAATTTTATATAAATTAATTATTAAATGTTAAAAAAAACCAAAAATAAGCAAAAAAAAAAAAGTCTTAAGAAAATAATAAAAAAAAAATTTAAAAAAAAAGTGAATTGACCTCACCGAGATTTGAACCTCGAACCCCACGGCCTTAGAGAAAAAAAAAAGTATTTGTGACACAGCGTCTAGACAACTGAGCTATTGAAGCTCACACAAAATCATCGTCAATAGAGGTACATATATAAAAGTCTTCGTTCATTAGAGATTTGTTTAGTTTTTATTTAAATGACAAATCTTTATATGTGTGTTGTTTGTGTATAAAAGGTGGAGATGAAAGAAAAGAATTTTAATTATTAATATAAAATTTTATATAAATTAATTATTAAATGTTAAAAAAAAAACAAAAATAAGCAAAAAAAAAGTCTTAAGAAAATAATAAAAAAAATGTACAAAAAAAAAGTGAATTGACCTCACCGAGATTTGAACCTCGAACCCCACGGCCTTAGAGAAAAAAAAAGTATTTGTGACACAGCGTCTAGACAACTGAGCTATTGAAGCTCACACAAAATCATCGTCAATAGAGGTACATATATAAAAGTCTTCGTTCATTAGAGCTTTGTTTAGTTTTTATTTAAATGACAAATCTTTATATGTGTGTTGTTTGTGTATAAAAGGTGGAGATGAAAGAAAAGAATTTTAATTATTAATATAAAATTTTATATAAATTAATTATTAAATGTTAAAAAAAAAACAAAAATAAACAAAAAAAAAGTCTTAAGAAAATAATAAAAAAAAAATGTACAAAAAAAAAGTGAATTGACCTCACCGAGATTTGAACCTCGAACCCCACGGCCTTAGAGAAAAAAAAAGTATTTGTGACACAGCGTCTAGACAACTGAGCTATTGAAGCTCACACAAAATCATCGTCAATAGAGGTACATATATAAAAGTCTTCGTTAATTAGAGATTTGTTTGGTTTTTATTTAAATGACAAATCTTTGTATGTGTGTTGTTTGTGTATAAAAGGTGGAGATGAAAGAAAAGAATTTTAACACATGGATGTGTTGTTATGCTCAAAATTCTACATACATATTAAACAAAGGGATTTTACTGGAAAAATTAGAGGTAGTCCTGGTTTTTTGCTAATATCTCAGCCATTTATTAACCGATCTGTCTGATTTTTAATAGCAAACAGAAATGGATTACATGTAACAGAAATAAAAAAGAATCAAGTCCTCGTCATGTCTGGGTTCTTCGGAAAACCCATTTCAACACACAGACGGACAGACGGACAGACGGACATCGTTAAATCAACTTCGCTCTTCATAAGGACCCAGAATATATATACTTTATAGGGTCTAAGATCAATATTGTAGAAATTACAAACGGAATGACAAACTTATATATACCCTTCCACCTATGGTGAAGGGTATAAAAAAATAGTAAGCCACAGTGCAGGACTTTAATACAAATACATACGAATTTATACAATACATTGAAACGTGAATTTATTTATATACATGCATTTGTATATATTTATATACAAAATACGTGAGTATTTGTATATGTTACAAAAATATTTACGACTTGTGCAGACAGGAAAAAAATTTTATACTGACCGTGTTGTACTAATCTTGCAAAATGAAAATTTTTATTGCATTAAATCTATGCAAAGGATTATGAGGGATATTTATTGAAATTTAAAACCACACAATGATTTGGTACCTCAATAGAGGTTATCAATTTTAAGTCGATTTGCAAATAAATTAAAAAAATAAAATAAAATAAAATAAAGAAATCTTACAACCTGGGACATGGGGTAAATTGTTTTGCTTTGTAGCAAAACATTAAAAAATAATATTGTATATTAAGAGCGTCAAAAGAAACTATACACGTTGTTTTATTATGCCAATATACATTATTTAACATTTCATGTTTTTTTTCTATATTTTTCTCCTCTCTTAATTTATATTAAGACAAGAAAAATAAAAAAATACTCATATTACTAACTTTCAGAAATACTCCATAACTTCCCAGCAAAATCAAAAATTTTAAGTGCTAAAACTTCACATTTTTTTAACATAACACATTATTTTAACATAGACGTGTCATTGGAGGTAAATGATTACCCAAATCTTACGAGTACGGATATAAACAAGTTCTTGCTACTGATAAAAGTAGTTTCTTGTAATATTGAAGTCACTGGTTAGTAATAAAGACTAAAATAAGCACGTACTTGTAATGAGTAATATAAATAATTTAAATAAGAGCTTAGTTATAAAATCTGTGCAATAAGTTTAGACTACAAACCTCTAAAAAATCATACTTCGAACTTTATATAAAGTCATATGTCGTCTTACCAAATAATATATTATCATACATAAATACATATGCCGGTATGCATAACCATATATAATTACATTAAAAGCTCGCGCAGGTGGACACCGACCGTTTCGCTGATTTTGTCCGATTACGGGAGATTTCCGCCTACAGATAAGTTTTATTTTATTAAGTTCCAAGAAGCGACCAAGAAATTTTTCCATCTAAGGGAGCTGTTCGGCTGCGGAAGCTGTCCGTTAGTGGAATTTTTAGTGTATATCAGATATATCAGATAAAATTATATATTGATGCTGTTAAATCATACAAAATTATATATAACATTACATCAAATTATATATGTCTAATACAAAACCATATATATTTATATATAACTTTTAAAAAATGCTATGTACTTATATATGGCTTATACAAAACCATATATATTTACATATGTTATCACATATTTGATATATAATAATATATGGTGCCTTATCAAAACACTTTTCAAAATGGTTTGAGATATAATAATATATGATTCAATATATGGTCCCAGATCACAAATATTTTTGGTATGGAATAATTATATAACTATATGTGATATAAACATCTAAACATATCAAAAACATTTTTTTATTTGATATAAGATACTATTATATATGGTACATATATATGTTAATTGCATATGAAGAATTTTTTTGATATGATACAATATATACAAATAATTATAATTATATGTGTTTCATGTCAGTTGTATCAAATCCCAGAAAAATTATTTTTTTTTTATTATTTTTTAAATTTTAATATCATATATTATATAATTAGTTTATACATAATAATCTAGGATCATATAATTACATATAATCGGTTTTTTCTGTACATTTTTTCTAATGATACAATTTGATCTGCCCATTTTTAGATCACTATTGGATTTTACTAAATTCCCAAATATGTATACATATTGCTGGATTAAATTTGATGTGCTATTTTTGGAACAAATTTAGATCTTACTAAATACCAAAATATAATGTTAGATATAGTTGAATTCGCCATTTTTCGGATCAAATAATATCAACTAGATATTACATCAGATATTAAAGAATATCAATTTGAATATGCTTTAATATTTTAAATGATAGTAATAGATGTTGTAGTCTAACTAAAATACTTAAACACTAAATTAAACGTTTATTTGTTGTTTTTTAATAAAATATTAACAAAAAGCAAAACAATAACAATCATATAAATTAAAACTAGAAAATTGAAAATAATATTTTTTGATGTCATTGTTTTTGTTTTGTTACCTAAAGCTAACATTAATATTTTCCCTTAAAATTAAAAAAAAAAAAAGAAAACATTAATAATGACTTCAAGGAGGGCGGCGAGTTTTTGTATTTCGTGTTTTCAAACAAATTTTTATCTTTTAATCTTGGTAAGAATTTCATTCTTTTTTACTTTGTATAATTTCTTGTTTACAAACACGTTTGTTCAAAGTTTTTCTTTTTTTTTGTACTGCTGTGTTGTGTTAAACAATAAAAAATTTTACAAGGAAAACAAAAGAAACTTTTGTCTTTTATTTATATACATATGTTTTTTGTTTGCATTATTTCAGTATTTGTTCGTGTTAGAGGTATGTGTATACCGATTTATATTAGGATTGATCAAATATTGAAATTTGGGGGAATTTCGTTTTGGAAAGTGATTGACAATTTATGGATAGATGTAAACAATATTTTTGGAAAGTTTCAGCCAAATCGGAGTTGATCTCTAATTTGCACTTTTTTAATGTAAAAAGTAGTTTTGGAAATTTTGAATCAAATCAAAATTGGATCTTCGATTTGATCTTTGAAAATTTCGGACAAAGTGAAAAATATTAAATTTTTATAACTCTTTTTCACGAAAATATAATGAAAAATATTCTTGTTTAATTGATAGCTATAACTGTTTTTGGTGTATTATATATTTGTAAAAATCAAATCTTTTTATATTTTTTAAATAGACGAAACCTTCGATGAAGTCAACAAATAATTGACGTAACGTTGGGTGTAAAATGATCTCAGTTATTAGGGTTTGCTTTGAAACGTGTATTCCAATAGATAGTGGGCGGGTAGATAGCAGGGACGTGATTAATTATGTATCTAGGGATCGTTATGTTCTTGGTGCTATTGGTTTGAGGGACGCTGCATATGGAGTTTATAGTAGGGGCAAATGTGATCCGACATGGCGGAATTATTGTAGATTGAGAAATAAGCTTAATGAGATTTAATAATATCGATTCTAGGAGGATATGAAGAATTTTGGCAGACGATGGAGCTATTCCGGGTAGGAAGTGTGTCGTTTATCGGAATCCTGACGATTTAAATGATTTATTAATTTCAGCACAAAGGCCTTCACAATATCCCGCTTGGAATATTGGTGATGGGTTAGAATCAGGGGATTTTACATTTGCAAATATACACGCAGGAGAAAAGACATCTTTGAATATGTTTACAGGCAAATATATATTTGTTTAGAAACTACCAAATGTATATTTAAAGAAGATTTCCAAGTATTTTATATTTTTGGTTATTATACATATGTTTCCAGGCAAACATTGTAATATTTATATTTTTCCTTATAAACATATATTTGCAGTTGTAATTTTATCATTATTATACTTGTGGGATGCAAACATAATAATGATAAACATATATTATTTGCAGGCAAACATATATATGTTTGCAGGTGGAAGCATTTCAAAGGAAACAAACATATATATGTTTACAAGCAAACATATTATATTTGCAGGCAAGCGTATTGTGTTTTAAATGCGGCAAATATAACTTATAGCGTTTCCAAATATATGTATATTTCCAACATATTATATTTACAGCACGGCGTTTTTCAGCGTGTAGGGTTGCATAATGTTGCTTTTGCTATTAAATCAAACTATTGGAAATGATGGTGCGCCTATGCTGCTAATTAAGAATATTTATTACCTCATTGAACTATTTTTACTACACTCAGAAAAAAAGTTAGTAAAAAAATTTGCCACTTTACTATTTTTGTACTAATTTTTTAGTAAAAAGATTATTATTTAGTAAACTTTTTTGATATTTGCATTTTACAAATTACAAAATTTTTAGAGGATATTTACAAACTTGTATTGCTAACTTCGGAAATCATTTTACAAATTTTTGAAAACCGATTTGCTAAAATTAGCAAAAAAATACTAATTTTAAAAAAGTATATATTGATAGACATTTTATTTCTTAAAATTAAAACTTATACTTACAAAATTAAATTGCCTTTAAATGCTACATAGGTTGAAAAAAGGTGAAATTTTTAGTTCTAAAAATCAGCTCTTAAAAAAATTTAAATGTTACCTAAAATCCAAAAAACTTACTAATAATATTTTTCAAAACAAAAATTATCAAATTAAAACAAAATGAAAAATTCGTTTATGTTTTTACTATTGTATTTTTAAATTTTGTCTAAACTATGTTTTGAAAAAAAAATAAATAATATAAAAAAATGTTGTTTGATAAAAAAGTATTTAAATTTGTATACTCGAATTCGTAATACCTTATTCAGACTGAACCTCATAATACGTATTTTAATTTTTTCAAGTTTTAACTTTAAAATTTCATAAATATTTTACATCGAAAACTTGAAAATGATCAAAATACGTATTTTAATGCTCAGTCTGAATGGGGTGTTACGAATTCGAAACAAGAACAATTATTTTGATTAAAAATTTCAACAATTTGCACGCGTTGCCCTGGTGTAAGTCGATTCATAACGAAATTTTAAAGCACACTAAACAAAAAGCAACTATCAGCTGTTAAATGGGTCGTCAAATAAAGCAGTGATGCCAAATCAAAGTTGTGACACTCCAAAACACCCTATATTAATAATATTTATACAACAAACACAAACACCCTATATTATTAATATTTATTAATTTTTTTTTGCTGATTTTAGCAAACCGATTTAAAATTTCACTTTACAAAAAGTTTACTAAAATTTAGTAGCGGCTACTAAGATTTCTACGAATTTCATTGTACTCCACGTCAGCAGACATTTGTTGCTAAGATTATAAAAAAAATATCGCTGGGCTCATATTAGCGAAATTTCCCGTAATAACAGCAAAATTTTCAGTTGCCATTACAGACTTTTTTTGGTGAGTGTACACTTATTTAATACACTCAAAAAGAAGACATGAACTAAACTGAAATAAAAAATTTCCTTCAAAATAGTTTATAAATTGTCCTCAATTAAAGTTAAATTTTATTAATACTTAGAAAAATTTTTTTAAAAAAATAATAATTCCTAAGTTTGAGGAAAAACGAAATAGTTCATATACTCAAAAATAGTTCATATTTTTCCTAAGTAATATTTTTTGATTTTAGGAATAAAACAAGTCAATTAAATAAAAATTTATTAATTTTAAGAAGAAACATCTTACACTCAAAAAAAAAAAAAGACATGAACTAAAATGTAATAAAAAATTTCCTTCAAAATAGTTTATAAATTGTCCTCAATTTAAGTTAAATTTTATTAAAACTTAGGAAAATTTTCTTAAAAAAATAATAATTCCTAAGTTTGAGGAAAAACGAAATAGTTCATATACTCAGAAATAGTTCATATTTTTCCTAAGTAATATTTCTTGATTTAAGGAAAAAAAACAAGTCAATTAAATAAAAATTTATTAATTTTAAGAAAAAACATCTTAGTTTTAAGAAAATTCCATACTCAAATGTAATAAAATTAAGTTTAGTTAAAAAAAAAATTTAGGGCATAATTTACTCCCATTTATTTCAAGAACGTGTCTAACTTAAATCGAGAAAGTACTTGAACTTAATGTGTGTTAATTTTTTGTTCGCGAGTAGTAAAATTAACTAAATTTTAGAAAGCCATTTCCAAATTCAGTTTTTAACTATAGGAAAGTGGTATACCACTTTCTAATTTTATAGAATTGTTTTCTAAAAATTAGTTCAGACAATTAAAAACAAAAAGTAATAAATTTTTTCCTATGTAATAATAAAATTTACTTGATTTTAGAAACTGATGAACTATTTCTAAGAAAAATTTTCATGCAACTTAGTTCAGATAAATTTTAAAAATTTTAATAAAATACATAGCTTAGTAGCTTAAAAATATATATTAAAATTTTGTTAGCAAAGGGTAAAAAATTTCGAATTCGCTCTTTTATGTAATAAATTTGTTTGTTGACTACAATACAAAATATCGCAGGCACATTTCATATATTACGGCATAATGGCTTTCCTATAATTGACGTAGCGCTTATTTAACTTTATATTTATCGAACTATTTTTTTCACTTAATAAGAAAAAAGTTTAAATTTGTATATGTCAAATAAAGTTTAAGCTAAAAATCCCATAAAATAAACTTATGACTTTTCCATTTTCCAATAATAACAAGAAATGTAACTGTGATACTTTGTATTTTTGCAACAATTTCCTTAAATTAGTTAATTTAAGAAGACAAAGGACCCCCAGTGTTCCTTAGCCATAGATGCCGTGTGTTATTTAGGGCGTCCCTTTTTGTAGTTCTCTCAAGCAGAATCGTTAATTAACTACGAAAAGGATCAGACTGTCACAATTTATTACGTTTCAGGATATCCTGCAGTAGATTTTTTTATTTGTTTACCTTTTTGCTAATGAAATTTAATTTATATTTTAAATACATGAACTTAGTATAATTCAATTTAGTTTTAAGACAAAAATGTATAGCAAAAAGCGGAAGTCCCCGAAAGTGGGAAAATACCTACTCAATGAAAGTAAAGTACTTTAAAATACATGGTAAAATATATTACTTTACAATAGAATGATGATTTTCACTTAAAAGAAGTGCTATTTTACTAGATGTTAGAACATATTTTCTTATTTTTAGGGAGTTAAGTCCTAGTTTTTAGTAAAAAAAAATATCTAATGAACTGAAATAAAATAAAATTTTTCTTAAAACCAAGGAAACATTTCCTAACTAACAGTACAATTTTAGATGATGTATGAACTAATAAGGAGGACATTTTACTGTTTTCTAATTAAAATTTACTTCTCAGTAGTAAAATTTTTCTATAATTTAGAACTTTTGACCAAACTTTAATTAAAATTTGTTTCTTAATTTCAAGGAAAATTTTATTAAATATTGGTAAAAAGTGTCTTTGGCGCAGTTTTCATTTCATAATTTTTCTAAATTCTAGTTCATTCGTTTTTGAGTGTACAATAATTACTACATCTTGGCTCGTATTGTACCCTTATTGAAGGATTCTAGGAGTGGAGGTATTGAAAATTATCATCCAATATTCATTTTGCCGGGTTTGTCGAAGGCTTTTGAAAAAATTCTTAAAGATCAGGTTAGCGATTGCCCCTAGGGTTATAGGAACGGTTTCAGAGCGACAACCTTGCTAACGGCTCTTACTGACACGATAATAATAATGGGAGTGAATGATAACAATTGTTCGGTATTGGTCTCCACTGTCTTCTCGTGTAGAAATTATTCGTAACATTTTATTTTTCTTCGTCGGCGGGCAAAATGATTTAGTAATTTCTGTTGAATCGTAGACAGTGTGTTGTATGTGGGGGTTCTCGTACTATATATATGTTGCAGGTTGCACTGTGCATGAACTGAACAGGTTCCGCAAAATTGTATAGCGTATTATAAGATATGAATTGAAATTATCAACGTCTTCGTATGAGTATAAGTTTATAGGTTGTAGTTTTTCGACTAGCTGATATCAATGTTGTTATTTTTTAAAACAATCAAATTTGTACAAACTTTTCTCTTTCTGGAATAGTACGAGAAATAAGAAAATCGTTTGTCCGGTAAATAGGTACGCTTTTTTTTGTAATGCGGGTTAAAAAGATTTGGAATAAATTTCCTATTTTGCTAAAGTGTTTTCCATACTCTGTCGTTAAATTCGACAAACTTTTACTACAGCGGATTTCAGATGGTCGGTAGATTGCTTTCTGTTACGATAAGTTTCTTTCCTTATCAAAAATTTTTTTTCTTTTCTTCTAATATATTAGCCTTCCTTTCCTTTTACTTTCATTATTCCTATTATTTTTAATTACAAACATATATGATTTTATTGTAGAAAACTTACATGAATATACTAAACTATTATATAAGGTCAAATGCAATAGGCTCGATTATAAAATAAATAAATGAATGAAATAAATAAATAAATATATAATTTAGAAGTAAAATTATGGAGGTAAAAAAATTGTTTGAGGTGAAAAATTTTAATGGATGTGAAAAAATATTTATGTGGTCAAAAAGGATTTTGAGATAAAAAAAAAACAATTTTTGAGGTGAAAAAAAATTTGGGAGGTTTAAGAAAATGTATGATGAATGTTTTTATTCACTCCTAAGCTACTGGTCAAAACAATATATTATTAACCATTCGCTACTACCCAGCAAAAAAAAGAAAGAAGCAAAAGAAAAGAAAAATTTGGTTCGGAACCAATGATTTTTTTTAATAGTTTTTAGGGTGGAATTTTTCTTTTATAATCCTTTTTCATTGCATCTAAAGCAGTTGTTATTGTTTAGTGATAAATTAGGAATTTTGATATTTGCAATAGATTTTTAAATTTTAACAGGACATCAGTAGTCGGGCCTCATTTTTACAATGTCCCGTTCTTCTACCTGGGAATTTAACTGACAAATTTCTTTTTGTTTTTTGAGGATTTATTTATTTAATTACTTTATTCGAATTTCTAGCAATTTTTACTATAAAAAATTGTATACTTCTTTTATTGATAACTTCGATGTCAAGAATTTAAAATCTGGTAAAAATGTCAAATTTATATGAAAATATCTGTGGTTAATGTCTATCCTTGTTTGTTTTTAAATAAGCTAATTTGTAAAAAAAACCTGCTTTAGAAGAGGAAAATCAGATCTAAATTATACTTTGGAATCAATCAAAAATTTATTAATTAAAACTTACTTCCATTTATTTTTGCTGGGTATGAAATTTTAATTTCTATGGAAAATATAAAGGTCTGTAACTTCAAATTTTCAATTACAACTTTTACCCCCTGGACCGATTTTTCTGATCTTCAATTCCAATTTGCTTCGAAGGATGTCCATTAATCTAGATAAAAATTTTGACAAACTGATATAAACTCTCACCATATAAAGTGAAGGGTATAAAAACTTCTCTATCACATATGAATTTCCATAAGATCGTAGGGCAGCAATTTTAATACTTTTTTGTTTGTGAACAAAATTCTCTAAAAGTCATACTTGATCAGCCCTAATGTACATACAGTAATGCGACAAAAAATTGGACCATATATGATCACATACTGGCAATGCTCAAAATATGGGTTTTTGGCTATTTGCGATTTGTCGATTTTTGTGTTCCTCTAATCCAAGAAGATTGGGCCGGTATTTTGGAATTTAAATAAAATTAATCTGGTGCCCAAATTACATCCCCACAATAAGAATTAAATGCTCTTGATGAAAGCTTGTAAGCCCAATGTGTAATATGCCCAATTTTACCTGAGGTTTATCATCGAAAAACATATACTTAGTGATTGCAACTTCTTCTGGAGTTATGAATAAAAAATTTTCAGTCATAATCGCTAGTGTCCTTTAAGCTTACATTATGTCATCAATACAGAAATGATAAACAAATTAATAACAACATAGGAATTGTACTATTTTAAGGCTCCACTGTATATATGTGAATAAATTTGTGTGTAAAACACAATGTTGCCACAAGATAAACTAAAAATTTCACATGTTGGCTGTAAAAATTACACAAATATTTCGAAATTACATATGCAATTATAAATAGTTGATCGTTTAAAATTTTCAAAATGTGATAGCTCCTTGCGGAAAATTTCTTGGAATCTGCGTGATTTTCATAAAAAAAAAATACTTAGCCAAAAATAGATTTTATTAACTGATCATTTGGCCTAACTCAAGACATGCAATAAAATGATAGTAATTGTCAAAAAGATTTCATATCAACTGAAGACACTCAGATTTAATGTTATTTTAATATCATGATATTTTTGATATACAAATAGCTCTTGCATCAAATATTACTTTTAGATTCCATTTTAATTTAGTAATAAAAAACAACACTTTTTCTAGAAAATAAAAACAGGGAAAATCTATTATTTGTAGGAAAAACTATGATATTTATAGCAACGAAAAGGGCACGTATTTCTCTACAATGCAATTTATATTATTTTGATGTTTCTCTGTAATCGATTTAGAAATTTATTGCTATTTCATCATTTTGTTGCATGTGAAGACACACCGACCGGGTAAAGGAAACAATCGCAGAGATCTAAAATGTTTTTCTACTGAAATTGTTTTTAGAATCTGTGTTAAGTGAAAAACTTTGGAATTTTATATGTTTCAATTTATAAAAAAATGTGAGTGGTTTTATACAAAATAAAGCATTTTCTATTGAAAATCATCCTAAGCATAAGAGTTTTTCTAGGAAAATGACTAAAAAATCTGACGGTTTTGCAAATAGATCAATAAAAATCTAACAAATTTTTAAAATCTAACAAATTTTTAAACTCTTTTGAAATTACACATAATTAGACGTAAATAAAATTAAACATACACAAGCAACATTAAATTACGCGCAGTTTGTGTAATTACACACGAAGTGGTAACACTGATAGAAATGTGTAACTGAAAAAAAAAAACTTTTTTAATTTTGGGTTTAACTTTTTTTTGTTTTTGTCTTTTAAGGCAACTGACAAAAAACCTTGATAAAGTCATAAAAAACAATCAAATTCACTTTTCAAAAATAACACAATCACGAAGATGGGCAGTAAATTCTGCTACTATAAGTAAAGTTTAACACAAAAATTTAGTTGATTTAAATTGTGACCTTTTCATGGCGACTCTAACACCCTCAAAAATGGCTACTAACGTTTGTTTTAAGTAGAGATGAAAAGTACTTAACAACGTAAAGCATCAGTCAGTCACAATAAAAAGGGTCAGTTGTCCCTTTGTGTACAAATTTTATTTGCTTTCTCTTGCCTTTTTCTTAACAAAAATTTAACAAATGATTTATTGAAACGCAAATTATCTTATTAGCATGTTTTTTTTTTGTTTTTTAAAACTTTGAAATGTTAGTCCATGCCGAGAATTCTAAAAGGTTTACGTTACTTCTTTGTAAATAATACCTTATGCCATACTAACTATTGTTTTTAAAATTGTCAAGTATATCGTATCATTGTAAAATGTTTCCTTTTTTTTCCTTAATGCAATACAAAATTTCAATTGTCAAAAATTAAGATGTCTGCTACTGTAAGTATAAGAATAAAAACAAATTTTTCATACTAATTTATCACTTGCTGATTTTTATTATTTTTTAACACTTAAAATATTCTGGGTGAAAGAAAAATGTTTTTGACAAACTAGCTTTTAACATTTTGATGTCAAACATGTATTTGAAAATGAGTTGTTTAAAAATTTAACATTTATCACAGAACAGAGAACACAGTGATTCGTATTATGGGGTATACTGTGACTAAATGAATGTAAGTAAATCCTACGGATTGGCAAAGGTAATTATATGTTTTGTTCAGAAAATTAAAAGTAATTGTCGTGTTTTGTTTAAGATTGTAAACTATGAATCTAAATGTCCTGGTTCCAAATCTAGAATTTGTAATTATATTTTTTTTTAAATAAATAATATTCAGTTATGTAATTAAATATAAATATTAAATTAGAAAACTAAATATTGACTTTAGCAAATAAAAACATGATTTAATATTAAGATAATTAACTGGCAGAATTTTATTAACAACAAATTAGGTGGCCACAACTGATACAGTTTTCTGGGTGCAGATTAATCGCGTATATTCCACATTATAAATTAACTTATCGTCCAAAAACACCATCTAAATGACAGTGCGAAAATAAGACATTTTTTTTGTGATTCTACTTAAATGACAATAATATTTCAATGCCACATTTCACGTGTTTCTTTTCTCTGGAAAACTTGAAAATTTGAAATCATCAAAAGTTGGCAAGCAATGATTTGTACACTACTCAAACACGTAGTTAAAAAACATATGCAAGATTGTAATTTATAAAGTTTTAAATTAAGCAGAACAACTTAATGTGTTTGATTGGGCTTACAGTTTATTGTTTTGAATCATAACAAATATAAAAATTTTAATGTATTTAAGTTTGTGAAGAAAGTAGTTTTACTCTTGGTGAACATTGCATAATGTTGGCTAAGTATAAAGCAAAACAAATTACAAAAATGGACCGCTTTCGAAAAAATACTGGTTTTATGTTCTTAATCCCAGTTACTATGAAATAACCCTCCAGTGAAATAATCCCCAAATTCAAAATGACATAAAATTTACTAAAATAGTACCCAAAACAAAATGAAATAACATCCCAATGAAATTCTAAAATAACTTTCCAAAATTAAGTTGAATAACCGCTAATTAGAATTTATCAGTTATATATTTATAAAAAAAAACATTGCAATCATTTAGGAAAATTATAATTTCATTACAAAAAAGCTTAACTGCTGTCATGGATGTCCGTGATACTGAACACAGGAAATTGTCGAATTTATTTCCAATTATTTTTTCCTCACGCAGAGAAAAACATGCTTGGTGCAATCATATATTTTTAGGATAATGATTATGCCAACCATTGTCGTACCATAATAAAGTTATCGGCTTTTACCATAATATGATCCCTACAGTCATATAAAATGTTGTTTTTAAATTTTAGAAATTTCTTAAAGAAATGTATTTCCTAAAGAAAAAATTTGATATTAAGGACTTTTTTAAGAAACTTCTTTGATTCTAGCGACTTACTTTAGGAAAAAATACTTAAAAAAAATTAAATTCTTCGGACTTTTTTAATAAAAAAAAAAAACATAAATATTATGGAATTTTTCTAAGAACATTTTTAAGATTTTTTCTAGATAGTCCTTAGAGTCTAACTGAAATTCGGTTGTTACCACTAAAATCGTTTGGTACCACAGAATATTGGTTTCCACAACAAAAATTCAGTTAATGCAACTGAATTTTGCTGGCAGTACACAAAATATTTAGCAGTCATATTTGATTTTTGTTGCGATAACCGAATTTATTGGTTGTCCCAACCAAAATGCACTTTTAAATTCGGTTAGCACTTTATTTTTCTATGCGAATGAATATTTCTTTTAGAAAAAGTTACTAAAAAGTCTTAAAAAGTCCTAATAATCTAAGAAGTTTTTAGAATATTTTTAAAAATAAACGAATTTTTGCCTAAGAAGCGGTTTGCAGAATCTATGAAAAATAATTTCTAAAAACCAAGTATTTTGTATAAGAAACCTTTTTGTACAAAACAGCTCTTGGGTTCTACAGACTTTTTCTACATGAAAGAATTGATTAGTGTAAATCATAAAGTTGTATGTATAATATTAGCCATTTTCAAAATAAAACCCCCCAGGTGAAAATGATTACAATTTTTACATGGGTGGCAGAACTGAAACAATTTTTTTATGACTGTAAATGTCAGTCATGTTTTATTTAATTTATATTTATTCATCGATCGTTGTCAGCATTTTATAGTTCCATAATTATCCTATTGATTTTATAGTTATTTTTTTATCACAGTTTTGTTACAGCCAATCATGTCATAAAATGAAGAGTGGCAACCATGAAATAATAAAATATTTACTTAATAATGATGGTAGCAACCATATTGGTGGTTACAACCTATTTATAAACCAACAACTTCATTGTGACAACCATACCCTAATAAAGCCAGCATCCTATAGTAGCAGTGATCATATTGTAACCATGTTTTTCTCTCCGTGATAGAGCTTTGCAACGAATTTATTGCATCTTTTCATATGCCTATATATGCTATAAATAAATGTTAATGGTGTTGATCGTATTGTACAAAAACGGTTATTCTGATCAAATATATCATTTAATTAGGGTTTCAGTAGAAGCAACCGAAATGTGGATTGTATTGATAATAGACGTCTCTAATGATTGGTATTAATAAACAAATTTTATACTTACATTTATTTTCCTAATAAATTGTTTAAATTCAAAATTAGCAATAAAAATTGATAAGTGTTTGTGGTGTAGTAGGTAGAGAGGTAGCTCAGTAATCAGAATTTCTGAGTTTAAATCCCGGAAAAGGCAAACATTTAAAAAATATTTTTTCTTAATTAAAATAAAACATCCAAATGTTTAAATGGTAAATATATCAAAGAAAATTTAAATTAGTTGTGGTTCAATACGCAAAAGTGTGAACTATAAATCTGATTGCCCAGGTTCCATACCTGAAAAATTTCAAAATACATTTTTTTTAATAAAATTTTGTGAAACGTAATAATATTTCTGTGGAAAAAAAATATTAAATTGCACAACTGAATATTGGCTTTCACAACTTATAACATAATTTAATATGAAGACAGCTGTCGTAACCGCCAGAATTCGATTAGCAACAAATTCGGTGGACACAACTGATACCGTTTTCTGGGTGTAAAAATCAAATTTAAATTTTAACAAATCTTTTAAATTATTTCAAATTTAAGGATACTTTTTTGTGTGTAAAAATAAATTTGAATTTTTTAAGTTTCAAGCAAGTTACCACAAAGTTTCCCTAAATATAAATAAGGCCGCAAAAAAAATCTACAGTTATTTTGTCTCCACTACACATTT
This sequence comes from Eustalomyia histrio, assembly GCA_949748255.1. Lineage (NCBI taxonomy): Eukaryota > Metazoa > Arthropoda > Insecta > Diptera > Anthomyiidae > Eustalomyia > Eustalomyia histrio. The sequence goes on from OX456525.1 coordinate 100,782,805, forward strand.
CAACAAAATCATTGTGACACTAGATATATCCTCATTGGAAAAAATTTTCCAAAATTACAAAATATTGTTTATATTAATAAAAACGAAGAAAATTCAAAAAGGCCCCAACAACGAATTTTTTAAATAAAAAATTTTTTTTATTCTTTTTTTTTTTTTTGTTACTTCCCTTTTTAATTTAAAAAAATTTTTATATGAAAATAAAAATTTACAAACACTTCCAACAAAAAATTGTTAGATATCCAATTTGAGTTTTAACAAATATTTTAATTACTTAACATTTTGTGATATTTTTTCCTGTGTACTTAACGATTTTGGTTTAAACTAGGTAATGCATATTTTTAGCTTTTTGTTTAATACTTGGTGCAAATATTTTGTTTAAGTAGGCCATTAGTAAAACTACCCTGTGGGGAAGATAGAACTCATGCCTCGTGACCGGTAAAAACAGAAGCATTCTGAAAGTGTATAAACCGTGACTGGTAAAATATGACAGATCTAAAAGTGTCTGCTCTGAGTCCTGTGCTCTAGTCGCTGAAAAGCAGACCGGTCTGAAAAACCTACCCCGTGACTGGTGAAATTATAATAGATCCAGCTCACACAAATGAAGTGGTACAAACATAAATTTTTGTAATCTATCGTATTATTTATATTATTTATATGAACATTAGAGTGGTCCAAAACAACATCAAAGTTTGAATACGCAATCACAACAATGTTGCTCTACCTTAATGTCTAAAAAAAAACTCTTTGTGCCAACTTTCAGCAAAATTAGTTTATATTTAGAGGAAGCACATGAAGTTATCTTTTATGAATTAGTAATTTGTCGTAAGAGAAATTTATACAAAAGTACGGCTGACTCAATTAAAAGAATTATTTTTTAAACTATACGCCATAATTTAACAAACAATATTTTCTTATATAGTCTTAGTTAATGTATAATGCTGCAATCAAATGTGAATTAATTGTAAAATGGATTTATCTTTTTATAATATTTAAATATAATTCTTATAAAAATGTTTTTGTTTTGTCATCTTTTGTTAGCTCTAATTTAAAACTAAGCCAGACTCTATAAAAATTACCTAAAGCCATCTATTATTTTTGTAGTTTCAGCGTTAATTTTTAAACAGGTGCAAAAACTTCTACGTATTCTTTACAAATGTTCCAAATATTATCATTTATACTTAATGCAGCATCCAGTAATTCCGAATAAAAACTTCTGTATTCCAAGAAAGCTTGAACCATGTCATAACTGGAATTCCATCTACTTTGACTAGCTAAAGAAGAAATTTTTGGTGTTCGCAATTTTTTGCAAATAGCTCTGCATTGATCAAGTATTTGCTTAAAAGAAGAACTAGATATAGTGTCAAGCACTGCAAACTGGTTGAAAAGCAAGAATATTGTTTTATATTTTTTAACCAGAACCTGGTTAAATTTTCGAGTTCAGCGGGTTCAGGTTCAAAGATTTTATAAACAGCGAACCTGAACCCGTTTGGGTTCGGGTTCGGTTTCAGTCCCTGATAAAGACACATATTTTAGTCAAAATATCTAAATTTTCTGAAAAGATGTCAGTAAAAATTCAAATCTGATCTTGACTTTAATGGCAATTACGAATCTACAATCAAAATTAAAAACAAATTTTTGGTTTTTATATTATTCCCGTTTTATGAAAACTCAATAAAATTCGAATTTTCATGCTATTTTCCCAGCTACCTAAAAACGTTGTCATCGAAAAAAAACCAAGGGCTTTCAAAAAAGAATTTTGCACATAGCCAAATATAAGCAAATTTCTTGATGAAAATTAAATATTTTGTGTATGAAATTTTCGCGAAATTCGCGACTTCGAATTTAATTTTGATTATATATTCTTAATATACGCCCAGATTTGATATGTCGCGATCCTAATACTAATATTTAATTTTTATCAATTTTTTTAATTTAAAATAATAGAACAAGTACAACTATAAAACTTCAATGGCGATGTGCTACCACTTAATAAAACTTTTGTTCTTAAACAGACCATTTTTATTTTTTTTTTACATAACGGCATATTAGTTGTGTGGGTTGTGGAGCTCGCGAGTTCGAACTTTTTTTATTTTTGACCACTTTAATGTACATACACGCAGAGAAAATACATGGTTGAGGCATTCATATTAGAAGAGCATAATATATTTTTGGGATTATGATTGTGCCGAACATAGTTATACTATAATATAGTTATCATATGATGATAATAAAATAACCGTAATTTTACCATAATATTGTTCATATAGGTATATTAATTGGAAACTATGAAAAATTTCTTAATATTTAAAAATGGTTTCCCTAAAGAAAACATTTGATATTAAGGACATTTCGCTTAAAACTTCTTTGATTATATGGACTTTTTTAAGAACAAATACTTCAAAAAAATTTTGAATTCCAAGGACTTTCTTAATAAAGATTCTATGGACTTTTTCTAACAGAAAAATTCTTAGATTTTTCTAAATTTTCTTTTTTAGTAAAAGTCCTTTAGAATCTAATACTATTTCTATTAGAAAAAGTCCTTAGAATCTTAGTATTCTTCATGATAAAAAGTAATCAGAATCTAAGAATCTTTTATTAAAAATTTGTAATTATTTATTTCAAAAATTACAACAATAAATGATAGAACAATGCAACCTTTGTTCTTATGTCTAGTGTGCCATATTTAAGTGTGCTATAACAACAATATAATACCTTGTACCCGTTGTGAACTACTTTAATACACACGGAAAAATAAATTGGCAACCGAATTGAAAAGTTTATTTTGGTTTCGACAGCCAATAAATTCGGTAAGCACAATAAATTCGATTGCTAAACATATAGAGAGTAGAAACATGAATTCAGTTGTGTTATCCGAATTTTGTTGTGGCAACCAATATTCAGTTGTAGAAACAGAATTTCAGTTGAAAATTTACCAAATTTTTCTCTGTGTGTATAAAATTTAAATTTTTTGTTTTTTTATTTCAATTTATGTTATCTGTTTATTTTAAAGTGATTGTCGATGTATAAGTTGACCTTTTTATTTCAACAGACCCATGTTGGAATGAGAGGTCCTGGTCCGATTACTGGTTCCAGTCGCAATGGAACAGCCTCCTGATGTATACTGTGATAGCTCCGTTCCCCACAGGGTATGTACCTCTGAATAACAGATCTAAGCACACATTTTCTTTTTAAAACAATTTTTTAATGTCAGACTTCTTAAAACCATTCATTAATATTAATGTTTGGCAAAAAAAAAATTACTTTTCACTTTATAATTACATTCTATCACCCTAGTTAGAGAAAAAAAGAACCTTCACTTTTATTTGCTATATATCTTTCTATTTGTTTTAGTTGTTTATGGTCTTTATTTATTTGAGCCCAAGCATAATAAGTTAACTTAAGTTTGGTATAGTTTCTTCATTCATTTTTATTTAATGAGAAAGAATCACTTTTGAATGCTGTGTACATGATATCATTAATTAGTGATTTACGAGGATTACATACTAAATCGTTCGTTATGGATTATTATTTTTATTTTCACTTTTCTAGCAACAACTTGTGTAAACGTACATACTTTTTATGCTACAAAAGTAACAAGAATTTTAAATAAAATCCTACAAAATAGTTACTTAACTTCTTATGGTGGATCTTATACCATAAGTTTAACTTTAGTTTAACAATTAAATATTAGAAAATGTAAATAAATTACACACAAAACAACAAAAACAGCTGATATATTTCTGTTTATGTCAAAAAAGAATTAAAAACACATAGAAGAGAAATAAAAAGTTTAACATATTAAAAATCACATTCTGAAAAACATAAAAAAAACATTCAATGGATGATGAAACCTGATATTGTTGGTCAAGGGCAATGAGGTGTATATAATAAAAAAAGATTGCCGGGCAAAGAGAAGAAAAAAACTTGGATGAAAGTTGCAAAGCAAATGCGAATCCCAGGTAAGTAAAAATTTCTAAGAACTATGTATATAACAAATTAGTTTGTATTGATGGAGAAAATGTGTTCCAAAAGGCGCACATCTCTTCGCGGAAAGAACGTCAGGAAAATCATCCCTCAGACAGTGGTGCTACTTTAAATATCGGTGGTCACTAATGGACAGTTTTAAATTTTAAGCACCACATGTAGCTTTTTGTACGTAAGTACGAAAACACAATCTTAAATTGTTTACTTTTATATTTTGGAAAACGGTCATCTAGAAATATTTTAGAATATGGTCCAACTATATTACGTTTACACTCAAGTACTTTTCCTTGAATTTGTCATACCTGGAAGTTTTGAATTAACCTTTATAACATATATAACAAATCTTGATTGTAATTGTGATGGGAGTGCTGGAGAAGGATATGATATATTTGTTAAAATCATAAGTATGCTGGGGATTTGAATAAGTTGCAGTTTCTGGTATTAAACCTTCTACAGTACTCTGGATAATATATTGTTGTATGTATTTCTTTTATGTTTAAGGCCTAACAGCAATTGGTTTAGGTGTCAAAAATGTCAGTGTTTAAAAATCAACGTTTCTACATTTTCGCTTTTAAAATAATTTCTTCGCTTTAATTCCTACCAAGTTTTGCAAACATGCTATCGATTATATCGCTTATATAATAAACTTTTTTTGCTTGCAATTTTGTTTAAGTTTTATCAGTTTAACGTAGATTTTTTTTGCGTTGCGGTGTAATGGTTAATCGACAGCATCAACAACTTAGTAGTATAATATGTATTAACATGTCGTAACGCCCTCCTTTGGTGTTAACATAGCACCTAACTCCACCGAAGTGAAATAACATATTCAAGCAGGGAAAAAACATGGGTGGACCATGATCATTGCTACTATATTATATGGTTGTCGAAATCAAATTATTTATTTATAGATAGGTTTTAACCATCAATATGGTTGCTACCATCATTATTGTAGTAAATGTTTTATTATTTCATGATTGCCACTTTTTATTTTATAACATGATTGGCTGTAACGATACTGTGGTAACCAAAATTCTGACTATGAATAAAATATGATAATTATGGAACTATAAAATGCCGACAACAATCAATGATAAATCATTTATCAAAAAAAAAAAACAAAACTTTGACATTTACAGCAATAATAACGTCTTTTTCATAAAAAAAAAATTATCAGTTCAGTCATCCATGTAAAAATGATAATATATAATCATTTTCACCTGGGGAGTTTTATTTTCGAAAACGCCTTATACATATAACATTATAATTTACATTAATCAAAAAGCTTCTCTATAAAGATTTTAAATATTTAATTATTTTCAATAAAAACCATAAAATATTTTTTAAAAAAATATACTTCATTTTTTGTAAAATAAAAACTTTCTTGTTTTATTTTTGAGAATTTTTCTATTCATCCAACGGAATTCCAAATACTTTCATCCAACGGAATTCCAAATACTTTTTAGACAAAAACAAAGTTCAAGGTTTATGAATGTATTTAGGATGATTCAATTGTTGGTGAAATAAATTCATGTGCAATAAAACTTTTTTATAATCGTATGTTTATTAGAATTTTTTTTATTTTAAGAGTAGTTTATTTATTTAAAATATATACATTAAAAAGTTGAAGTTTTTTTGGTTTAAACAAGGGATTGCTGAATGACTCCAAAAAAGTTAACTATTCAGCAAACATAGTTCTTTAAATTTAGTCTGCTTTATGTTTAGCACGTATGTAAAATATCCCAGCAAAGAATATACTCTCACTTACGAGCCATGTAGATAGAGAAACGGATTTTCAGCGCTAATCTCTTCATTTCCTTCCAAATAGGCAACAAACAAGGCAGAGTGATGTTGCATTTTTTTGTGGTAATTTATGTTTCTAAGTAGAACAAAAGTCATGTCATATACACACAATAAATAAAGTGACACTTTTTACTGCCTTTTTCGAATCAGCTTCTTTAATTACGGTTATATAACATGATTCTTGTCTACATTGTCCCATTTAGAAATAATAAGTTACAAGAGAAACAACACACGCGCATAGACATAAGAACGCAGAGTCCTTTATTACATTTTTGGAAGGGAAGGAAAAAAATTAGTACTAAAAGGGGCTCTTAAATTCTGTAGTTCTTTTTTTAAATTACACACAGAAAAATAAAGTGTAGAGTATTCAAAAACCGAAACCGAAAACCGGTCAACCGGTTTCTTTATTTTTAAAAACCGATCGGTAAAACCGGTTTTTTTTGTTCGGTTAACCAGTTGTTTTAATTACATCACCAACTGGGTTACTTGGTCTCTTTTTCCGAACACTTATAATCGTTTGTTTGGTTATGAAGATTTAGATATAAGTCTGATAGATTCCGATGAAGACTTCACTTTGGATATTCCAAATTCAAATAGTTTAATTTCTGATCTAATAAAACACAATAAACAGTATTTAAAATCCTAAAAAAGACACTGTACAAAATTATTCATCATTATATGATGATTTCATATATCTTGATAAATGCGACAAAAGAGCTGAAATGTTGGACAATTTATATAATTGTCTTTAGACTATTTGTCCAACATCTACTATTAGTGAAAGAGTATTTTCCACTTCTAGCTTTATCAAAAGCAAACAAAAAAATCGTCTTAAAACGAAACATTTAAATTGCATATTATTTCTAAAATATTATTTTAGAACTAAAAAATAGATTTTCTTTTTACATATTTAAAATGTACTATTAAAAAAACTTATTTAATGCCAAACGTTTTAAACGTTAAAATTACTAACGTACCTAATTTTACCAATTTACAAACTCAATCATCTCTATTCATTGGATATGAATATAGTTTTATAATATTAATTTTTAAGATATTATATTAAAAAATATTGGTTTTAAGTTAATTTTTTGTTGAAATGAAATACGATAAAAAATTAAATTTAAATGAATATATATGTATATATATGTGCACAGCACATGTTGCGGGGACGGGTTTTCGTTCCACAAGTTACTATGAAGACATTTTGTTACTTTGAGGACTGTCCTTAAACTTTTCATTATTCTAGTGTTTACTCTGAAGACATTTTACTGGACACAGCGCATTTTATAGGGACTTTTTTGGCTGTATATACAGATGTCTTCAAAGTATGGGCAATGAATATATATATATATATATATATATATATATATATATATATATATATATATATATATGCATTTCACATACTTTGAAGACATCTGTATATACAGGCAAAAAAGTCCCTATAATATGCGCTGAATCCAGTAAAATGTCTTCAGAGTAAACACTAGAATAAAGAAAAGTTTAAGGACAGTCCCCAAAGTAACAAAATGTCTTCATAGTAACTTGTGCATAGTGCATGTTGCGGGGGCGGGTTTTCGTTCCACAAGTTACTATATATATATGTGCATAGCGCATGTTGCGGGGACGAGTTTTCGTTCCACAAGTTACTATGAAGACATTTTCTTACTTTGGGGACTGTCCACAAACTTTTCATTATTCTACTGTTTACACTGGAGACATTTTACTGGATACTGCTCATATTACGGGGTCTTTTTTGGCTGTATATACAGATGTCTTCAAAGTATGTGAAATGCATATATATATATGCATTGCCCATACTTTAAAGACATCTGTATATACAGCCAAAAAAGTCCCTATAAAATGCGCTGTGTCCAGTAAAATGTCTTCAGAGTAAACACTAGAATAACGAAAAGTTTAAGGACAGTCCCCAAAGTAACAAAATGTCTTCATAGTAACTTGTGGAACGAAAACCCGTCCCCGCAACGAATATATATATATATATATATATATATATATTCATTTCGCATACTTTGAAGACATCTGTATATACAGCCGAAAAAGTCCCTATAATATGCGCCGTATCCAGTAAAATGTCTTCAGTGTATATAGAAGATTAATGTAAAGTTTGAGGTCAGTCTCCAAAGAATCAAAATGTCTTCATAGTAACCTGTGAAACGAAAAACCGTCCCCGCAACATGCGCTGTGCACATATATATATATATATATATATATAATATATATGCATATATATATATATATATATTCATATACTTTATATACTTTAAAGACATCTGTATATACAGCCAAAAAAGTCCCTATAAAATGCGCTGTGTCCAGTAAAATGTCTTCAGAGTAAACACTAGAATAACGAAAAGTTTAAGGACAGTCCCCAAAGTAACAAAATGTCTTCATAGTAACTTGTGGAACGAAAACCCGTCCCCGCAACGAATATATATATATATATATATATATATGTATTCATTTCGCATACTTTGAAGACATCTGTATATACAGCCGAAAAAGTCCCTATAATATGCGCCGTATCCAGTAAAATGTCTTCAGTGTATATAGAAGATTAATGTAAAGTTTGAGGTCAGTCTCCAAAGAATCAAAATGTCTTCATAGTAACCTGTGAAACGAAAAACCGTCCCCGCAACATGCGCTGTGCACATATATATATATATATATATATATATATGTGCACAGCGCATGTTGCGGGGACTGGTTTTCGTTCCACAAGTTACTATGAAGACATTTTGGTACTTTGGGGACCGTCCTCAAACTTTTAATTATTCTACTGTTTACATTGAAGACATTTTACTGGATACGGCGCATATTATAGGGACTTTTTTGGCTGTATATACAGATGTCTTCAAAGTATGCGAAATGAATATATATATATATATATGCATATATATATATATATATTCAAAGTATGCGCAATGAATATATATATATATATATATATATATATATATATATATATATATATATATGCATTTCCCATACTTTGAAGACATCTGTATATACAGCCAAAAAAGTCCCTATAAAATGCGCTGTGTCCAGTAAAATGTCTTCAGAGTAAACACTAGAATAACGAAAAGTTTAAGGACAGTCCCCAAAGTAACAAAATGTCTTCATAGTAACTTGTGCATAGTGCATGTTGCGGGGGGCGGGTTTTCGTTAAACAAGTTACTATGAAGACATTTTGTTACTTTGGGGACTGTCCTTTAACTTTTCGTTATTCTACTGTTTACACTGAAGACATTTTACTGGATACAGCTAATATTACGGGGTCTTTTTTGGCTGTATATACAGATGTCTTCAAAGTATGGGCAATGAATATATATATATATATATATATATATATATGTGCACAGCGCATGTTGCGGGGACGGGTTTTCGTTCTACAAGTTACTATGAAGACATTTTGGTACTTTGGGGACCGTCCTCAAACTTTTAATTATTCTACTGTTTACACTGAAGACATTTTACTGGATACGGCGCATATTATAGGGACTTTTTTGGCTGTATATACAGATGTCTTCAAAGTATGCGAAATGAATATATATATATATATATATATATATATATATATATATATATGCACAGCGCATGTTGCGGGGACCGTTTTCGTTCCACAAGTTACTATGAAGACATTTTGTTACTTTGGAGACCGTCCTCAAACTTTTTATTAATCTACTGTTTACACTGAAGACATTTTACTGGATACAGCGCATATTATAGGGACTTTTTTGGCTGTATATACAGATGTCTTCAAGTATGGGCAATGAATATATATATATATATATATATATATATATATATATATGTGCACGGCGCATGTTGCGGGGACGGTTTTTCGTTCCACAAGTTACTATGAAGACATTTTGTTACTTTGGGGACTGTCCTTAAACTTTTCGTTATTCTAGCGTTTACTCTGAAGACATTTTACTGGACACACCGCATTTTATAGGGACTTTTTTGGCTGTATATACAGATGTCTTCAAATTATGGGCAATGCATATATATATATATATATATATATATATATATATATATATATGTGCACAGCGCATGTTGCGGGGACGGGTTTTCGTTCCACAAGTTACTATGAAGACATTTTGGTACTTTGGGGACCGTCCTCAAACTTTTAATTACTCTACTGTTTACACTGAATACATTTTACTGGATACGGCGCATATTATAGGGACTTTTTTGACTGTATATACAGATGTCTTCAAAGTATGTGAAATGCATATATATATATATTAGGGCGGGTCGATTTATTTTTCGACAATTTCCCTATGATTTCCGTATTCTATGGGTTATTCCATGAAAATTTGCCGAAGGAACCATACCTCTATCGTTAAAATCGAGTCCCCTACTTTTTGTTGGTAGATTTTTTCCCAAATTGACGTTCGTATGAAATATTACCTAGACGTTCACATCCATAACTCAAAAACTATCGATCGGGTTTAATCGCCAATAGGCGCGTTGAAAAGGTGAGCTCATTTTGATAAATTTACAAAAAAAAAATCTCCAACATTGGTCCAACGGTTCAAAAGTTACGGGCATTTTTGTCCAAATTTTGGAGCCTTTTCCATTTTTTTCATGCATGATTTTGTCCAAGAATATTACTTTTATGGCCATTTTTTTGGCTCAATCCATTATTTAATTCAATTTACAATTCAAAACGAAGAGTTTAAGCCCAAATTTATCGAATTCGGTTGAATAATTCATGCGATATTGCTAAAACAAAATAACACATAAAACCCACTTTTTGATTTTTTTTCCCTTTTTATTTTTGCTCTCTTTTTTGGGTTTGCATACGATTTATAAAGAATAATTCTTCGCTGACGTCATTTTGACAACAACAAATACACAGCAATTCTAATTGGACGAAACAATCAGCTGTAGTTGGCGGGGTGGGGATTCCAGTGTATGCTAGTTTTGTTTGAGCGTCATTTCAGTGAAGTGTTACTTGAAATAACTAACAAATAATCAAACTATTTTGAAATTTAGAAAAGATTTAAAGGTAAGTGTAAAAACATTGCTAACTATTATAGTTAATAGTTATATTATTATTCTATGAAAAACATATATAATTCTTTTAGTGACGGTTTAAAAAATGGATTCAGAGCCTGGTTCATCGCAAAATCCAACAGATACCCAACGCAGTAGTTTGCAACATTTGGTCTCTCATGATGTTTTTTCTTTTGGCGTGGGCTGTGAATTACCTGATATTAATCTGTCAACTAAACGAGATATATTGAAGTACTATTTTTTCTTGGCCGAACGTTCAAAAGCCCAAAGCAAAATGTTTTCGTATAAAAGATTTACTCCCCAAGTAGCAGACAGATTGTTAGAAATTTGGAATCAACTTAATATTGAACTTATACTCAAAGGTAGCATCATTAGAAAATTGAATAATTTGCTTGACGCATATAGTAATGCAGATAAACAACGAGTAAAACGCGCAACAGAATTCAAAAAATTCGTAGAATCAACAAACCAATTATTCAACATTGGAAAATGTAAATGCAACTTGAAAGAAAACGACTGCTCATGTGGATCTATCCCAGAAAACTTAAAAGATTTCATGCGCGATCAATAAAATGACAGAATACAAACGATACCGGAACACGATAGTGGAAGTGAAGAGACGATACCAACGACTATACCAACAATCCCAGTGAGCAACGATCCTACATACGAACCACATTATGACGAAATAGAAGTTTATGTGAGAGGAGGTTCAGAATTAGTTCTACCACCACAAACATACACTCCCAAATACAATACTTAAAACTATGCAATGATGTGTGACAGATTTGGTGTGCATGATAGAATGGGATGGCAACAGCTCTGATGGAAGACCTGGGCGTAAAAGATGCTCATGGCAATCTTGTCATCATGGATAAAAGTAAACTTCGTAGAGAAAGAGAAAAATGGAGACAAGACGCACTTCGTAAGCGGTATGATGGCTCGAATTTCATATCATTTTCATTCGACGGCAGGAAAAATGATGCTCTAACTGTAGAAAAAATTGATGAGAAGTTGCATCCAAGGATGGTTAAAGAACCTCATCTAGTTGTTTTGAGGGAACCAAATTCTCAATTGATAGGCTACACAAAACTAGAAAGTGAAACTGCGGCAAGCAAAGTCAACAAATTGATCGAATTCTTCCAAGAAAAACAATTGTCTCTCGATTCATTAATTGCCATATGCGCTGATGGTGAACCAACAAATACTGGCGTACACGGTGGAATTTTGCGACTATTCGAAAAACAGTTAAAGAGACCACTGCACTGGTTTGTGTGTCTTCTGCACTTTAACGAGCTTCCGTTTAGACATTTGTTTGACACTTTAGACAAATCAACCACCACTGGACCACGATCAACTACCGGAAAGTTGAGCTCAAAAATTGCTGATTGTGAAAATCTTCCGGTATGTAATTTTTATAGCTAATTCTTTACCATTTTGTATTCTATTTTTTAGCTTTTATGTTTTCTTTTCAGGTGGTAACCGATTTTGAGGAAATCGCTTTGGAAAATATGCCTCCTGGTGATTTAAATCCAGAAGAATTATCTACTGATTCGAGGTACTTGATGTTAATGGCCAATGCAATTTCTAATGGTGTGGTTCCTGCGGATTTATCTCACATAAAACCAGGGCCAATTGCACATTCTCGTTGGCTGATTATTACGGTTGTATGTGACAACTAATAATCCAACTGAAAATTTAAAAATTCTGGCTAACTATATAATAAAAGTATACACGCCAATGTATTTCAATGTTAAGTATTATAGCTCTGCCGCATACGGTAGTACATTACTTTTTAAATTTATTACTTAGACACGATTTTTACCACGGAATTTACTTGGAGTTGTAAATACAGTAATTCAAGATAATCCATATTTTGCACACTCAGAAAATATCTTGCTATCTATGTTGTTTGATGATAGAATGGAAAAACGAAACATTGCTATAAAGAAGATTTTACATTACCGAAGAGATATTGTCGACCCAACGGAACTTAGAGTTTATAAAAAATCTCTTATAAACTTTAATTGTACGGAATATACAAATATGATTGATTTAAATGACGATACCATTTTATTCGAACCACCGTTTACGCAAAGTTATTCGTATGAACATTTGGAGGGATATTTAAATTACGAAGTGCCACCGTTCGATGATCCACAAATTCCTTTACACATTCAAGGAACGGAAAGACATGTCCAATTGCTGGCTGCCACTGCTAAACGAGTTGCAGGAAAGAATGTAGAAGGCGCTATGGCGACGACATTAGAGAGCCGTACGAAAACACCCAGACTTGAAAGCAAACAAGACTTTCAGAAAAAATAATGTTTTTTTTCACATTTTGTCTTTTACTACACTCAAATTGAATATTTTTTTTTGATATTTGAATTTTTGTAGGAAAAAAAATAAAAAGGGAAAAAAATCAAAAAGTTGGTTTTATGTGTTATTTTGTTTTAGCAATATCGCATGAATTAATCAACCGAATTCGATAAATTTAGGCTTAAACTCTTCGTTTTGAATTGTAAATTGAATTAAATAATGGATTGAGCCAAAAAATGGCCATGAAAGTAATATTTTTGGACAAAATCATGAAAAAAATGGAAAAAGGCTCCAAAATTTGGACAAAAATGCCCGTAACTTTTGAACCGTTGGACCAATGTTGGAGATTTTTTTTTTGTAAATTTATCAAAATGAGCTCACAATGAGCGCCTACTGGCGATTAAACCCGATCGATAGTTTTTGAGTTATGGATGTTAACGTGTAGGTAATATTTCATACGAACGTCAATTTGGGAAAAAATCTACCAACAAAAAGTAGGGGACTCGATTTTAACGATAGAGGTATGGTTCCTTCGGCAAATTTTCATGGAATAACTCATAGAATACGGAAATCATAGGAAAATTGGTGAATTTTTTCACTCCCTACAAATCGACCCGCCCTAATATATATATATATATATATATATATATATATATGTGCACAGCACATATTACGGGGACGGGTTTTCGTTCCACAAGTTACTATGAAGACATTTTGTTACTTTGGGGACTGTCCTTAAACTTTTCGTTATTCTAGTGTTTACTCTGAAGACATTTTACTGGACACAGCGCATTTTATAGGGACTTTTTTGGCTGTATATACAGATGTCTTCAAAGTATGGGCAATGCATATATATATATATATATATATATATATATATATATATATATATATATATATATATGTTCATTGCTCATACTTTGAAGACATCTGTATATACAGCCAAAAAAGTCTCTTTAATATGCGCTGTATCCAGTAAAATGTCTTCAGTGTAAACAGTAGATTAATTAAAAGTATGAGGACGGTCCCCAAAGTAACAAAATGTCTTCATAGTAACTTGTGGAACGAAAAACCGTCCCCGCAACATGCGCCGAGCACATATATATATATATATATATATATATATATGTGCACGGCGCATGTTGCGGGAACATTTTGGTTCTTTGGGGACTGTCCTTAAACTTTTCGTTATTCCACTGTTTACACTGAAGACATTTTACTGGATACGGCGCATATTATAGGGACTTTTTTGGCTGTATATACAGATGTCTTCAAAGTATGCAAAATGAATACATATATATATATATATATATATGTGCATAGCGCATGTTGCGGGGACGGGATTCCGTTCCACAAGTTACTATGAAGACATTTTGTTACTTTGGGGACTGTCCTTAAACTTTTCGTTATTCCACTGTTTACACTGAAGACATTTTACTGGATACAGCGCATATTAAAGGGACTTTTTTGGCTGTATATACAGATGTCTTCAAAGTATGGGCAATGAATATATATATATATTTTTTTTCAAACAATGTATTTTTTTTATTTTTATTACTTTATATATTAAATTTGTT